>DWKL01004567.1:0-10499 GCA_018249415.1 Phareas burnsi
AACAGAATTCTAAATTCATCATTTAGATGTCGGCCTGGGAATCGAACCGGTATCCTCTGAATGTCAGGTCAGGGTCAGACTTGTGCATAAGATATGTATAAGGAGTCTATCTAGCAACATCGTTTATGTAAATAACTCATCGCTCCAAGCCGGTGGTGGGACGCGCGCCCGATTCAGAGTTAGAGCTGTCGACGGGATGTCGTGGTATTTATTGTTCGTCTTCCGCCCACCGAAATACTCGTAAAATATTAAGAACAACGCATTATTTTTCTTGTTTTATGACAGCGTCATTTTTATAGAGGTTAATAATTGACGTCGCCCACATTGTAAGAATAGACGTTATGGGAGGAACGACTGGCCATCAGTCCTGGGAAATAGGTTAATTAGACCTGACAAGTGCGAAAACAAATAAATATGCTTAGTTTTTTTACAATAAAATAGAATGTGGTGTCTGCGGATATGCTACCGTGGATTATAGTGGGTCTTCATATGTCGGAGGGAAACAATTCTTGTTTCTCTTGGGAACGTGGTGGTATATTTACTTGCGATACTACCATCGTAGTCCTCGGGAGTAGCAACGCTCAGTGAGTTACTAACTCAGATAGGACTTTTGTTTGAGGGCAGATGTGGATGTCCGTGAGCTGCAGTGACCACTTAGTACCAGGTAGGCTGCGCGTTTGTTTGCAACTTCTAATATAAAACAAACAATATGTACTTGTGTGTGTAAGTGATAGGCTAGCGGTAAATTCCGCGGTCCTCACGCGGGAGGTCCGCGGTACGAAACCGACTCGCATCTCTTATTTTTTGACACTATGCGCGTATTAATTATCACTTGTTTTAATGGTGAAGGAAAACTTTGTGAGGGAACCTGCAAATCTGCGAGTTCTTTATATAGTTTTCGAAGGTGTGTGAAGTTTACCAATCCGCACTTGGCCAGTGTGGTGGGCTACAGCCTAATTGTCCTCATTCTGAAAGGAGTCCTGTACCCAACAGCATAATGGGTTGATGATGAAATATAAAACTTATTGTGTATGATCACACTGTCAATGTAAAATACATATCTGACTTTACATCTTGTAAAAATGCGGTTAAACGCAACCCTATATGGGTAAAAACCAAAATAACGCTTTAAAAACACGCTTTCTACACTAATAGGATATCCTGTATCGTGATTGTCACGGACACATACAAAGACATAAGCACCCAGACCCAGAACTGAAATCTAAATTCTACATTTAGATCTGCCCGTCCGGTAATCGAATCTCGAGCTCTCTGTGTCAAACCGGTAACCGCTACTAAACGCGGGTCGTCTAATAAAATTTAATATGAACAATCTAAATAATTCGTGAAAAAATGCCATTTTCCCGAAGTCGATGAATGGACCTCGCTCATTGGTGCGTTTATTGGCGTCTATTTTCGCGCGGACTTTAGATCTCACTAGAGGCGATCTCACGACACGTGGGCGAAGCTGGTGTACGGAAAAAGCGAATCAAACACCGGCGAAGGATTCGTCATTGGTGTGACAGGTTAACGAGCGTGGTAACGGCTTCGAATTCGGGGACCACATAACTAGCGTTTTATCGAGATCGTTTCGTTTTTATAGTTCCGCGAGGCCGATAAGCGGTTGTGAAGCTCTTGAACGCAATTTTTATAACATTCCACTATACGTCTTTATTTTTTTTTATATAGCTCTAATCTAGGACTTCCTTTGCCGTGGATGCCATAGACATGTACAAAGACGAGTACACAAATACCTAGATCCAGAACAGAAATCTAAATTTATCATTTAGATATTTGGTTGACCGGGAAGAGAACCCGGAATCCTCTGCATGTCAAATTGCTTTGGTAGACCCGGCGTCACCGGTCGCTCGGGTCGTCGAAATTAATTTTATTTAAATTAATATATACAAGATGATCATTGTATATGATAACCGATTTCACGTTGTTAATGGTTTTTTTTTTATGTTTGAAAAGATGCAAACGAACGCGTAGGCCTCCTGATGTTAAGTGGTCACTGAAGCCCAAGAACACCCACATCTATCCTCAAACAAATCTGAAGTCCTATCTGAGGTCGTACATAGATGCGTCACCATTTCTCAGGACTAAAATGGTCGCCACGCTGTAAGTGTGCCCGGCAACCGCACCTCTGCAAACGAAACGCAAGCTTCATGGTGTATTATGAGGGCGGCGGTGTTATTTCCTGGGACGAATTATAGTTCTACTACTTATAAAGGTTAGTCCGGGATGGTCAACGGGCATACAATACTACCGATCCTCTACTACTCTTTCGGCATATGTCGAGTTATAAGGATGTATATATTAGTGGTTCCAATCCAACAGATGGCTCTGGGAATGACGCTATATGCAAACTACAACCTGCATACTAATTTTAACTGCTAGAATAACAGGAAAGTCGGACTAAGTTCGCTAACCGACCACGATAAACCACGTTGAATATGTGTCGGAGGACTACTTCGCCGACTGTTGCCCCACGGGACCTCACTGAAGTTGTCCGGATGCTCGGGTTTTTATAGACGGCTTTATTTTGAAACTTAAAGTATAACTACTTAAAACAGGGGTTTAGGTTGTGCTTACTAATGTAACAGGTAACGTCATTTAACCATTTCATTTAAATTCTCTTATAAATGCTAAGAAAGAAATAATTTTATTATACATATTTTTGACAGGTGGTAGAACTATTTCGTCCGGGGAAGTACCACCGCCGTCCTCATAACCCGCCATGAAGCAGCTTTTGTTTCGGTTGGAGAGGTGCGGTTGCTGGGCACACTTACAGAGAGGCGACCATCTTAGTCCTCAGGAGTAGTAACGCGCATGACCTCAGACAGAACTTCAGTCCTGTATTACGTTAGATGTGGGTGTCCATGGGTTGTAAGAACCACTTAACCTCAGGTGGCCTGCACACTTGTTTACTACTCTTCAAATATAAAAAAGTAATTTAACAGTTTCGTTTAATTTTTTATTAAAAATGCAAAAAAAAAAAAAATTATATTATACATTGATAAAGGTTTGTACACTCAAACCCACATTAGAGCTCTCAGTAAAGTGGGTGTCTTTAAATTTACATAGACAAGTACACAAACACCCAGACTCAAAACATTAATAAAAAAAAATCCCGTTTAATCTCGGTGGTAACTGTTACATATTTTTATAATCGTATACTAGTCAATAAATTGTGTAAGATATAAATTAAAATATGTTTGTCATACTTTACTCATAGTGAAATGTTTTATGCAAGAATTTAGGACACTACGCCGTTTCCTACTTCTATGTCAGTTTTTGACGCCGTAACGGTTCAAGTCCACTTATATAGTAATTCGACTCATCAAAATAAAATTTTGCACTCCGCACCAATCCGTGACTTGTGTGACACCAAATTGATCTTAAAGGATGTCAATCGTTCAAAATTATTGCGAAAACCGCTAGGAAATCCCTTAAATAACAACCCATGACTTCATCCGAATAACACCAAACAACCTTCTTAGGCAGGTGTCGTAAACCATTGGATGAGTCAGTCGGCGAAATCTTCACGTAATTAATGAGTCGATTTCCGACGATAACTTGTCACGCTATAAATTAATTTATTATTTTAATACCTTATGCGTGTTCCACTGATTTGTTGTACAATCCACGGTTGTCTTTCTTTATTTTTTCCGATAACGTTATGAAGACGTGTTCATATTTACAACGCCCGTGTAAACGTTCACGATAAATATATTTAATCACGACACTTGACGGTGAGATAACTTAATGTATATGTGTTCATAAAATTACAACATTGAAGACATATAAATTAAAAGTTTATATGAATACGTGCATTAGAACAATAAGTTGTATAGGAAAGCAATAATAGAGATATTGGAACCAACTTCGTACTCTCCCATCATGTAGCGTAATGATACTGAACGCAGTAAAGATATCGTGTTATAGAGGCGCTTATTTAAAAAAGAATATGGCAGTAGCGCCGTCATTCCAGCGACTACTTCTAGGCTCCGTTGCAGTAACGAAACGACCTGGTCGCGGCACCGGTGCGACTCCCAAGCGACATATGAACACTCAACTCGTAGACAAAGTTCACTCTTATTACAGTGCAACTAAGTTTCCCTCGCTTTGCTGCTGGCAACCATTCGAGATTTTAAATTTTGTACCGTCGCGACATTAAATCGTAATCGAACACTTTACAGTGACGGTCGCGGCGAAATATCGCGTTCGGATGGTATAAATATGCACTTATCTTTCTTTTTAGTTAACGTAAGTCTGCATAATGCAGGCCTCGCTGTGGCCCACGTGTGCTTCGAATAAAATTTTAGCACTCCCGCATTGTTCTATGCGATTTTGTGCAAGTGCAAGTGGGACAGAGAATAGGCCATTTTGTTAGGGCAATAACGGAGCAAGTGTCTATAACTCGGGCGCTCGGAATAAGGGATATTTTTTTATCGGATCCGTACGAGGCGGTTGTGCATGGATTTTCTCGTTTCGATTTCGCCGCGAAACGTTAGTGTAATCGCATTTCCTCGGCACGTATTTTTAGTTTTAAAAAAGAAGTTGGATTAGTCAAATTAAAATGTTTATCTTCCTTGATTGATTTACTAATAGTGATGTGACCATGTCGATTGTATTAAATTGAGAGTATCCTGGGAACTAATGTATTTTTTTTATTTTTTGCAGGTAAGCCATCAGTCTTAACGTCGCGCCGAAGGTAAACTGAATAAAATCTCGTCGAATTATCAATTAATAATGGATTGTCGGGCGGGTGATTGATTAATAATATAAAATCCGGTACAGTCGTCGTTCGTCCGTGCCGACACTGATTGACACATTTTAGCATTAATTGACATATAGCATACATTTTTAATTGCGTGAGTAATTGTATAACTTGACCGGTTGAATTCGGTCACTCCTTTTTATTGTAGAAACGAACAATACTTTAATAATAATTGAATTTAATTGGTCGTGATTATGTGTGAATGAAATATTATTTAATGATAAAACTTAAGATGTAAGTATTAAAAACAATATGCCATGCTTAGTAAAAGTATTTTTTTAACGTCGTATCATTGAAAAAAATAAACGAATAATGAGACCCCAATTTGGCTGCCTAAGTTTCTCGCAATTAAAAGTAAAAAATGTTTTATTGATAATTAACGATGTACGAAACCTTGCTAAAATTTGTGTCTTTCTGAGACGCAAGTGTTAACAGTGACAGTGCAATTTTTTTCGCTTAGTTTTATTGTGTTATTTTAATTCTAAAGGTGCGTGCGATATGAAGTCGATGCGATGGTAATAAAGTAGTCGAGTTACCTGTCCAGCGCTGATCCATTCAAGTGCAATCACAATCAGTCAATGAAAGGCAAGGTTAAGTTTTGAGTATGTGGGTGTAAATATCACCTGTTGCCTTTTAACTGAAAGTTTTAACTTGTTTTTTGTTCAGTTACAGTTTCGACGAATGCATGATTGATTGATAAAACAACATTGATAATCCACAGCTTTATACATATCGAATACATTTATGTTATTTATAACGAAAGAGAGCGTAAATCAAAGTGTCTGTCATTTCGAAATATTTTTTTTCCGAAACTATTTGCACGATAATTTAAAACAGCATTTTTTAAATGTTCGTCTTGCTGTGTGTTTGTGTACACTACTATTAAAAATGGAACCAAATTTGTAAGTACTTTCTGACAAACTTTGAAGATCAGTATCTTGGCTTTATATAAAATTTATTTCGTTGAATAAACTCCAAATGTCTTGCATTTGAAGTCTATTCGTTTAGTTTGTCTATGGCGCATGCGGAGGCCCTATACCATGTGCCGTGGCTCATACGTTTTACCTATCAATCACCCGTCAGTCGTCACAAACAGCGACAGGTCAAGGGTCCCACGTCTGCCCCCCTGGGGTAGGGAGGAGGGGGGTTGATTGATATCGTATTGACGCGGGAAGACGTTGACGTATTCTGATGGCTGCTGACTTGGTATAGGTTTTACTATATATAATTATTGCGTATATACGTGTAATGAGTTATATATTTACAGAAAATACAAGATCGTTGATAAAGAATTACTTAAACATACGGAACATGATAATTCACAAAATATTAACAATTAACTAAATATTCATTCAGTTATCTGCCTGACTGGGAATCGAACCGGGAAACCGGGAACTCTGTGTGGAAAACGAGGATCGCTGTATCATAAGGGCCGTAGATACACTTACACGTATTTACGGAAGAATATAATTACGTGACTGGGGGGTGACAGTCACTACATGACAAAACCCTTTACTTACTCTTACTTATTTTAAAGGTGCTGATTCTAAACGTCAAGCCTAGCCTAATGGTTAAATGTATGGCCTCTCATACTGAGTGTCCGGTGTTCGAATCCTCAACGCACCTTTGAATTTTCAAAGTTATGCGTGTATTAGAATTGAATTATCACTTGCTTTAACGGTAAAGGAAAATATCGTGAGGAAACCTGCATACCTGAGAGTTATCAATAAAGTTCTTGAAAGTACATGAAATCTACCAATCCGCAATTGGCCAGCGTAGTGCACTACGAGTTGACCCTCATTATTCTGAAAGGAGACCCATGCCCATTAGTGGGAAATTAATGGATTGTCTATGATAATGATGATAACCTACATAATCCTATCAGTAAACAACCATTTCCTATATGTGTTCATATATTATTATTTCAACAATTTATTATACCACAGCAAGGACCAAGACAAGTAGAACGTTCTCCATTTGAAATATTAATTCCCATCATATCTCGGATGATTGACGGGTGTCTACGCGGGGATATATCCGTCACGGGCAAACACCCCCTCCCGGGGGTGGCCACCCCCGAGTGAAATATCTCAATCTTTAGCGCGATTTATTGATTGATATATTATATCGATTCTGTCTGCTGTTTAGGGCTGGTGGTCAGATTTGATGTCGATTGCGTCTCGTTGTGTATTGACGGGGATATTTCAGAATAATTTATTAATAATAATGCTCATAGTTCCATCTATTTGGGGTCGCTTACACTCATGGGTGGCACTGACCACTGTAAACCAGATGGTCTGTAAGTTCGTTCGCAGTACACATTAGATACATAAAACGCTATTTGTCATTCAAGTCATGTTTATCTAAGTTTTTTCAGAATACCCTAACCCTCAAAACATTTACAAGCCTTTATAATAATCCGAAGAGGTGCTAACGCGGTATAAAAAGCCTTAACCCCTCTCGCGGCGACATCTGGCGCTATTTGTCAAACATCGTTTACTATTTTCGTGGAGCGAACACTCACTTTGTCAGTCGGTGCAGTGATGAAGTCACATTTGTAGCGTTGACTTTTCTTTTAAACTTTAATTTTTAAATCGAGTGTTCATTTTTCAAACATTATTAAAAATTTATATATTTTATTCAGTGTATGATCAAGTAAAATGATTACAATTTACCATTTATTAGGTATATTTATTTTAATGACGACTAATCACAGTAGTCATACATCTAAGAGGCAGACTTCTCGATACGATCCCCGATTAAGCAGACAGCTAAATGATGAATTTAGATTTCTGTTCTGGGTCTGGATGTATACTTGACATTGTGTGCATGTGTCTGTATGTCTATGGACACCCATGACACAGGCAGTTATAGGGCTGTAAAGGGGGAAAGTATTGTTATTATTGTCCCACAACTGGACACAGATTACGAATGAAAAGTTGAATGATCAAAAACACGCGTAGGCATATTTTAAAGATAGAAGAGAAAAAAGATCACCTCAGTTTAAGGTGCAAACAGCAAGCATGTAAGACAACAGCAATTAATATACATGCGATAAAAGAAATCTTTTAGAGCAATGTATAACATGGTATTACAAAATAACCTGTTCAGTAGTAAAGCTTGACACTAAACAAGCACATACCACTTGATAAAAAATATTTAAATACTGATCCAACGTTAAAATATAATATAAAATGTTAATACTCAAATAAACAGATATCTTTGTAAAGTATCATTTAATTATTTTCATTTCGAACCGACGCTTCTACAAAGTAAATCCGAGTAGCTAAATATAAAAATAAAACTAATAATAACTGCATCACTGTCATTATCCGGCTCCCGCTGTCACTCGGACCCCGCCTCAACAATTTTTCTTCACAATCCTATCTCCGCACACCCACAGACATAGAGGCGTCTTTGCTTTGACACTTCGTCTATGACATGTGACGTTTAGCGTTGACAGCTGAACTGTACTTCAGAACCTCTTGCGGGGACGACCGACTCTAGTACCTTGTGTTAAAATTCATAATCGTGCGATCGGATCGTGGACAAGTTTGTTCAGGACAGACGTCCTCAACAATTTTTCCTTTGCGGCTGATTGAATCTTATTGTAAGGGTATAGAGTTGATAATTATTGGGTTACTAGGGTTTAACAAGGGTCGTGGTTTCCAAGGTTGTTTTGATGGAGTGGCCGTCAATTAAATAGGCGAGTTCTGTACGTCTGCGTATGATTGAGTGCAGTAATGCAGATTTCTTTGAAGATATCGTCTTAGCGGACTTGTTCGTTGCTTTTTTCGTTTTAAGAGATCTCAGTATTTCCATAATTAAATGGGACAAATCGAACGCTGTTTCTAATTAGGAACTGTGTAGACGATGATACAAGTCTTGTTAATTCGTTTAATTTATAGATTTTATATGTTGGTACATAAACAATATATATGTAACACATTTTGCTAAGCGACTAAATTGGAAATAAGAAATAGTATTGCCCAATTAGCAACCAAATGCTACTCTCAATCCATTCATCATCGACCCATTAGTGTCCCACTGCTGGGCACGGGTTTCTCATCAGAATGAAAAGGGTTAGTTTAGGTTCACCATGGCGGCCGAATGTGTACTGGTGGACTACACACATCTTGAGGAACTTTTCAGAGAACTCACATTTGTGCAGGTTCCCTCACAATGTTTTTGGAAAATTCGAGATGCGTGCATGCTTCATACATTACTATATTTCTTATAAGTGAGCTGTTTTTGATAATTAAACTGATTTCATTTAATCTAATTAGATTCTTGTCAGAATCTAAACGGATTTTTACATCTCATTTCCAATACACTTTTGCCGTATTCATACATCTTTTATATATACACGCGTCACGATGTTTGTCCGGGATAAACTCCGAAACTAACTATACGATTTTAACGTTTTTTTTGATGTGTGTTTTATTTTAACTTGGGGGATAAGGCAGTCTTTATTCAGATTTTTTGTTCCTTAACAATACCAATTATAATATCTATTAACCGAAATACAAAAAACCCAGCAACGCGTGGCCGGCTCGTCTAGAAATCCTATATAGACCCATTCATATATATTTCAATATTTATGTAAACCAAAATCCGCGTGTTCAGTAATTGTATACCCACACAATTAGCCGTTAATTCCGCCAGATGCCGTTAATTCCGACAAAAACTAAGTTCAGTGAAGAGTAAAAGCTAGGACACGGAATATGACGTGATGGGTATCGCCATGTTTGTGAAACGGCAAGGTTGGACCTCATACGTCGTTCATGTTTTATTTTTTATTTCTAATCTTACATCCATAACAATAGTGGTGATAGCTTAGTGGTGAGATTGCGGCCTCTCGTGCGGGTGTCTGGGGTTCGAATCTGCATGTACCTCTAATTTGTCGCAGTTATGTGCGTATTAGAAATTAATTATCACTTGCTTTAAAGGTGAGGAAACTTACACATCTGAAACTTCTCAAAGGTAGGTAGACTCTAGCAATCCACACTTGGTCGATAAACCTGGCCTAATTCTTCTTATTCTGAAAGGAGACAGCAGTGGGACAGTAATGGATTGATGATGAATCCTACATACATGTAATCTCTAGTCACTCCACGTGATGATAAGTGACCGCCGCCCGTGGACATTTGTAATCCTGGAATCTTACCCAAGGTCACCCAAAGATGCGTTGCTATCTCTGAAGACTTAAATTAGAACAGCACACAAATCTTCATTCGTCATTTAGATGTCTGCCTTGCCGGGGAATGAACAAGGAATTCTCTGCGTATCAAACTGTACCTCAGTCATCGCGACTAAACACCCAGACGCAACACACAAATCTTAATTCGTCCTATTTAGATGTTCGCCTGACTGGGAAATGAACTCGGAATCCTCTGCGTATTAAAATCGCAACAGTGACCGCCACAGACCGGACGTCAAATTGTTGTTTATTTTTAAAAACAAAAACCAAACATTTACCTGTATCTGTATAATATGATAGGCTCTAGGACCTATATTAGGGATACCATACGCCCTTATAAATGGGGTTAATCTTTATTATTTTCCAATTTGATAGGTGGTAGAACTCTAGTTCGTCCAGGGAAGTACTACCGCTGTATATCATAATCCGCCGTGAAGCAGTTTTTATATTTCGGTTGGATAGGTGCGGTTACGACTAGGTGACCATATTAGTCCTCAGGAGTAATGACGCATCTAT
>DWKL01004568.1:0-10498 GCA_018249415.1 Phareas burnsi
ATGTAAAAATAAATGAGTATATGAGCTTAGAAAAATACAGTTATATTGAATATTTTGAATCATAGTAAGTAACCCTAGTTTATGTATATGTTTATATTCCTAACATGTTCATCATTCTCATAATCGATTCTAATAACCCAAACAAAAGAGGAACGTGATTAACTTAAGCGAAACTTGAGTGATTTTTTCACCGCTTTTTTATTTTATTTGTAGACAAGTTTCAAATGCCGGTTTCCTATATACTTTAAGAGTACGTTTTACCTTGTTCGCTGTAAACAATTTCGATTAATCATTTGGTCAGCATTGGTTTTGTTTATTCTTATACAAACATTGTACGGATCGGATTTACTGGCACTTTTCTACACTGTGGTGCGATGCCGGTGGCGTCAGTGCGTGCGGTCTATTTTTGTACGTTTCAGCAATTGAGTCAGCGCTTATTGTGATTTTCATTGGGTTATCAGAGTATTCCGTTCCAATAAACAATAGTTCGACCCTGGAGTAACCACCGCCGCCCTCTTCATCCGCCGTGAAACAATTCTTGTTCTGGTCGGAGAGATAAGGTCGTACGGTGCACTTATAGCGAGGCATCCTTCGGAAGTAGTGACGTGTGTACGAACTCAGATAAGACGTCAGTCCTTTTTGAGGTTAAATATGGTTGTTCTATGGGCTGCAGTGACCACTTAACATTAACGCTCGTTTGCTACTCGTCTAATATAAAAAAATATCTCCGAATGCCTAAAATGTAATAAAAAAATAATAGTAACCATTTAAAAGGTAGTAGTATTCCCTTCTCGGTTCAACTGTGCGGCGTCACCTATTGACATCATAGCAGCTGTGGTGTAGAGCTGTCGGCCTCTGGTTAGCACAGTGGCGAGACAGGTATTACTAATATGACACATTGTAACTTTTAAGCGAAGCGTTTAGGAACTGTAGTCGACTTTAGGCCGTCAGGACAGGGGTCTGTCTTTTCCAGAATCGGTGACATGTCCATGGGCGGCATTGACCACTTAACGACATTTCCGCTTTTCTTCCAGTCAACCATCCATCAGTTAAAAATGGTGATGATTCGAAAAAAATCTTTACATAAATTAATTTATAATAAATAAAAAATTGAAACATACATACACATAATTATGTACGATGATGATCTGTCTTTGAATGTGTTCTTTTTTTCGAAATTTAGTTTATGTCTGTTTCTATATGTAGGACATTTACGCCCTTACAGAACCTTATGAGACTGGTGGTGGTTGAACCCCTTCATGATTCGACTGCGGCGGCACCGCCCGTCACACCTATTTGTGGTTTATAACAGCAGTGTTAAACGCTGCTGTTTTCTGATTTAAGTGGTGTTAAAAGAGACAGATACGTTCTCAAGGCTTTCTAACTTAGCCCTCAGAGGCATCAACGCATCAATGGCCGACCTTAGGACTTAAACCCTATTCGGGGACAATTACAGATGCGCATGCGTGGTAGTCCATTTAGTATAAGGTGGATTATAAGTTCGCTTGCTTGTTCCATAAAATAAAATAAAAACCTATGTACTGTGTGTGCAGATCTCACCCGCACAAGCTGGTGGGCGGCGACTGCAAGAACGGCGTGCACAGCGTGCGCTGCGAGATCTCGCCCGACAGTCGCACCGTGTCCTTCCCGCGGCTCGGCGTGCAGTGCGTCAAGCGCAAGGACGTCGCCGAGGCGCTGCAGCAGCGCGAGCTCGCCAAAATCGACCCCTTTCGCAGTGAGTTTTGCACGCGCACGCGCACGCACACACACAAACACAGACAAACAGCTAGGCAAACATACAAACAAACACTCGAACACAAAATTATACATATAGCGATCAGACCTACAGACAGGCAAACAAACAAACACGCATACAAACATACGAATAGAGAGGGATGGATGGAGAGAGGGGGGTGGGAGGTGGTAACAGAGAGATGGGGAGAGAAGGCGAGGGGGAGGCCGGGGAGATAGGGGAGAGAGAGAGAGCGCTCCTAATACATCAATACATAAAATACAACCCCCTGCATACCAGACCAGTATGGTCGCCAGTCAAATCATTACACAATGTTACACGATAAAACAATGCGTTCAACTTGACCGCTTTCCGCGCGCTTTGGTATATTTCCGTCTGGAGGGCTTCTATTTGCGGGCGGTGGGTGAGGAACGCGCCTCTACTCATATTATTATTTTAACATATAACATTGCATATAGTTTAAATTTAAAATGTTTTATTGGTTATGATATAAATCTGTTGTTATATACCTAACTGAACAGTTTACTTCTGGCATATATTTTGCTAAATTTAGTACTAGACGTACATTTGTTACTAGATCACTGAATAAAGTAGAATTCTTACGTTACCCCATTTACAGTCAAAAAGTATGCCGCCCCGCGAGCAACATTCTGTAGGTCTGTTTAAAATTACACCCCAAAATGGGTATGTAAAAATAACATTTTAAAGAATAGTGATAACGAAATTATAAAATTGCAAAATATAATAGAGAAAAATTAATTACTTTATATTTTTATTTTTCATAAAGTACTTTTACTTTTCATACTTTTCATATTTTTCACAAGTCATAAAACAATTCACTAATTTTTCATTCAAGTTTTAGATATATTAATACGGATGAAATAAGATGAGAAAACCTTTCCAGGACTTTGTCGAGCACATAATGAGCGCACTGTAAGCCACTACTCGCACGGCGTCTTTCACGCACGTTAAAAAGTTGCACGCAATCACTATCTCACTGTAGTCTAGAAATATAATTAAAATTGGTTTCACTAATGCATCTAATTTATTAACAAGATGTTACTAAATATTAGCTGAGGTAGCATTTGTATAGGCTCACTAAAACTTGGTGTATGGAATGGAAAAATAATTTAGGTGTATAATAATAATATAAAGAAAATTAATATGCCCGTGCATGGAAAATTGTAGACAAACATGGTATATAGTGATATAAATTTTCTATATAGTAGAACCTTAGCGTCAGAGCTGTGTTTTTCGTTGAATACGCCGTCACGCCGCGACCGCAATGTCGTAGTGCTATTTGATGTTGAATATTAATTTATTATTGCTAACCATCTATTTGGCACGTCAATATCCTTTTATTATATAAATTATTTATGTAAAAATTTCAATTTCCTAGGGACATTTATTTAGATCAAGACCTTAGAAATATATTAGATATTAGGAAGTAACACATTATGAAAATATGAAATTTCATTCAAATTGTAATAAAAAAGTTATATATGTAATTAAAACAAAGAAATAAACTCTTTCCATACTCATAATTTCCACGCTAGGATTCCGTGTCGTGGATGACGTGGACGTATATAACACTAGTACACAAACACCCAGACCCAAAACAGAAATCTAAATCCACCATTTAGATGTCTGCCTGCCCGTGAATCGAACGGAACGGAAAGTTATTTTAATTACATAATATTATACTGAAATAGCTATTGTTATGAATATACATATATGTATTTTTTAAAAATTCCTATTTTAAAGTTTATCTAATTATAATTATCTTAGTTATATATTTTACAAGCTCCCTGCAAGATCCATCCAAATAATCGAAAATACTTCAATATAAGAAATGTACATAACAATTTATAAAGTTATCTGTATTTATGTGTTATGCTCATGGAATATTGAATAAAACTTCCATATGATTTACAGTCAGCCTGCGATTACTGGTCGCTTGGGGTCGTCGCGTTCGAGTTGGTGACGCTCAGCAGGCCTTTCTCGTCGGGGGAAGAAGATTCGCTAGCACAGATTTTAAGCAACATTCAAAAGTAAATACATTCATGTATCCAGTAGATTATGTGTAAAAAAATATAGATGAGTTTATATTTGGTTTTCGATGATAATTATGGTATTACGAATATGAAATGGGAGTACAAAAAGGGACGATTCCTGGAAATTTTGAACGTTATTTGATGTACCATTGGTACTGTAGTTCCCGCCTTAATTGATTAACTGGCTAATTATGCTGCAAGTGAGGTACCTCGTGCAACAAGCTCTGCTCCACATGTTTTATGAAATATATTCATAGGCTTATTAACACCCAGTATTCTCTGATAAAACGTTACCACTTATTTTATTAACAATTTATTGAAGGTACGAGCGCGACCCGAACTCTGAGCCGCCCTTCGATCCTTTGCCTAGCGGCCCTTCCCGCGAGTGGCGTGCGCTCGTGTCGGGGTTGCTACGAGTGCAACCTGCCAAGCGGTACAACTACCTGGACACACTGCAGCATGCGTCGATGCAGCATCTACACATTCATAATATTCGCGAACAGGTCACACATTTTATACTTGATTAAAGTATCAATTTATTATAGGTAAATATACTGCTTAATAAAGTCAACAGTTCTTACATACTGAGAGTTGAATTGAACTAAATAGATAAATATAAATAAAAAGACGCTTTGTGAATAACCTTCCACTAAATCATGTTATCTAAATATTCCTGTCTTCAAGAGAAAGACGCCACCGGCCGATTTCTTCGTTCTGGCGTGATCCTCGGAATAAAAATCATAGATAAATCTGAATAACAGAACTGTACCCAATGAAACAATGTACCCAATTAATGAACTATGGCCGCAGGCGCCTCCCTGGGTGCCGCTAGTGCGCGGCGCGGAAGACGCGACTTATCTACCCGCGCCGCCGCGCGCTGCTCCGCCGCCCTCCGCCGCGCCCTTCCGAACGCGCGCCCCATTCGCCGGACAGCTACCCTTCGTAGGTGAGCAAATCGTATATCTCGCGACGAACTTTATTACCGCTTTGGACATTCGCCGTATAGAACACTAGCGAGTGAATGCCTCCTCACTCACCTAAAATATGCGTACTGTTATACAAAACATACTGAAGAGACTCTTCTAGGGCTCCGATGTGCCATTTCAGTGAAGGCAGTATGAGATATATAAAGCTTCTGAAAAACTCGTTTATTACATGGGGCTCGCACAAGTAGAAGGCCTTCCTGTTATGTTTTCCGTACGATTATTTTTTTTCATTTAATGTCATCTTTGCACAGGGTATTCATATGTGGCTCCAGATGAAAATGAAGACAGTAGCGGCGGTTTTAACTCGACTCATGATTGCACCGCCATTGACTTAGCTACGTTCAAGTAAGTATGTCAAAAGTATATAGATTTAATTTGACCAATTTTAAGTTTGTATTGTATATATAAATATTTGAAAGTATTTTTTAGTAAATATGGTATTAATGAGGTTCAGGAGAGTCTAGTGTACATAATATATTAATATTCTTATGCATAATTTTTCATCTAAATATATTTTTCTACTTATTAGCTGTTGACACTGAAAAGTAGTGCATATCATTTCATTTCTAATGACGTCTATCCATTTTAATGA
This sequence comes from Phareas burnsi, assembly GCA_018249415.1. NCBI lineage: Eukaryota > Metazoa > Arthropoda > Insecta > Lepidoptera > Hesperiidae > Phareas > Phareas burnsi. The sequence continues at coordinate 5,386 of DWKL01004568.1, forward strand.
CATTCATATTATAATATTCAAGAATATAATTTCGCTGTTCCTTAATTTTTATCGTAATACAAAAAATATAATCATTCATTTCAATACATAATAGGACTAAAATAAAAAATGTAGGTGGCGAAAGGAAGTGGCTCGACTATCGCCGCCATGGCATTTCAAACCCAAGAGATACTGTTTCTTCGGTACACCTTATTATAGTAACTCTTGCAAGCATGAGTATGTACGTGTGGGTTCATGTTTTGATGTGTGAGTGTGTGCGTGCGTAGATTCAATACGCGTCTTCTTTTATCGTTTAAACCAGATCAGCAGAGAAGTTAGCTGCGATGCGCGGCCGCGAGATAGCTTCGCTGCAGAACAAGCTGGCGGCGGCCGAGGCGGCGGGCAGCGCGGCGGCTGAACGCGCTCGTAGCGACGCCGATGCCGACGCCGAGCGCATGCGCGCGCGCCTTCAGGCCGAGATCACTGCGCTGACGCTTCAGAACAAGTATGTAAAGTCCATTCAAACCTCGAGAGATTAAATTTGAGTTTCAAATGACAATTTCTATAGACATATCTTTAATTTTGACAATGCAAGCGTTAATTTGAAGTTTGAGATTTGTGGCTGAATTAAATCATTTTTGAATCAAATGTATTTGATACACAACAAACTTTATGACTGCTATGAAGATGCGGCATCTAGAAAGTTGAGTATGGTACAGAAATTGGGTAAACGTGCATAGCGATAACTTTTTAAAACTTATGCTAATACAAGTCTAGTCGATAATTATAATCGTCTGTGAGCTGTGCAAAAGTAATATCTAACCCATGTAGGGGAATTGATGCACAACGAGTCAACCGCACGATCGAAAAATGAAATATTACATCGTTGTCCCTATTTATATTACCATTTATTTTTATGTTCGTAACCTTGTGATGGAAATTAGTTAGTGTATCCATTCATGTAACCATTACTTGTATACAATTTGTAAGTAATGAAAATATTTACTTACAGACGTCTCGAACGTCAGATAGAAGTGGAAAAAGAAGAGCGCATGGCGCTGCAACGCACTAACCAAGAGCTAAGCACGAACATAGCGGAACGGAATAGTGCGGAAGTGCGTGCAGTGCACGCACAAGCTGCAGAGTTGCAAGCGGAAAAAGCGCTACTTCGCGACCAGCTCGCCCGACTCGAATCCCGAGTTGCCGAGTTGCAAGCGGAGTGCTCTAGCGCTTTAGCTGCGGCAGACTCGGCTAGAGCACAACACAAGCACTATAAGGTAAAGAAAGTGACTTCGTTGCCGAGAGTGCTTTTACAATCTTACTTTCACCCCTACAAATGATATAGACGCAATAGGTTTCTTGTGATTTAATGTTGTCATTTGACATGATAGATTACTTAGCTTATCATAAAAATTTAAAAAATATATATTATCAGGATATACTGCATCAAGTTCAAGATTTACGACATAGATGGCTTACGGAAATTAACGTGAAACCAATTGTGAGTGATTAATTAGAATGCATAGGAGGGGTAATTGTAGTTTATCAGTATTATACTTATATAGAACATGCATGATATAGGCAAGTCTATTTATATTTATCACATGTAGTAAGTTTATGTTATTGTTGTGTCATTATGTAACCAGTATCAGCATGAATAGCTCATGTCAGTTTTGGAAAATTTATGTTTTAGACATTAGTAATCGAATCTATTTTGTTATGTAGTACTTAAGAAATTTATTTTATTTATTTATTTTTATTTTATTTGAGGATCAAACAATGTTGAAGTACAGAGATATTTAAACATAAAGATTTATTTATACTTAACTCATAATGTATGTATTATGATTTATGAGTATTTGTGTAGACTATAAAATTGATTTTTTCCTTCTCCATATATTAGTTTTCCAACTTAATGTTAATCCTAAAAAATATGTATACAGTAAAATTACAACTAAATTTAATACAACATTTCTGTATCATTATACAACATTGTAGTCCTTAGAAAAAACAAACAAATGAAAAGTTTAAAAACACTGAACTACCAAAATAGACTCCTTTGTTTTTTTACAACCATGTAGTAACTTTATTTGTACAATTATTATATTGAATATTTACTTATAGTTTTTTATTACAATAAAACATTGTTCAGGATACTATAGCAAAGGAGCGCGCGTTACGTCGCCAAACGATGAGCGGCGGCGACACGGAAAACACGCGCGTGGCCGCCGCCGAGGCACTCGTCGCGAGCGAGGCGCGCGCGCGTCGTCTGGCCGACACTAAGCTCGCGGCCGCCGACACCGCCGCGGCAGAACTCAAGGACCGCATCGAGGACCTCAAGACACAGTTAAATGCTGCTCAGGTACCGTGCGCCCACAGAATAATATGAGACTATAGAAGTGCGAAGGAGGGGCGTGGTTCACACGCCCAATTGCGTCCAATGCCAGGTGCCAGTTTTGGCATAACACACTTATAAAATTATTGCTATGGTAATACTAGTTTTAATATTGTATGTATCGCGATTCGGTAGGCAAAAAAATAATATAAAGGCAAATAAAATAATAATTATAACTTGATACGACAATGTAAACGTTCTACGAAAATAACATGAAATGTTTGATTCCAGTGTGTCAAAATTGGCTCTGATTTCAGGAATCCGTTACGGACAAGCAGCGGCAGATGGACACAGTCAATCAGCAGCTGGGCGAGGCGCAGGCGCAGCTTGCGCAAGAGCGCGTGCGCGCGGCCGCGTTGGACGCTCACGTACAAGTACGTACATTTTCACAATATTACAAATAACTGCACATTTAAGCGTGTATGTCCCTATTCTATAGATAAGGCCAGGAATATGTTCCAGTGCGATATTGGCTAAGTGTGTCTGTAGACCTACACATAATAAATGCATATGCAAACAAAATATGTTTTCCCGATTGTTCAATTTTGATTTTCTGTTATATTACGCATAATTCTAGCAAACGATTGACAGTTCATCAATTCATTATTATTGTGATCTGAACCAACCTACAAAGCATTCCATAAAAACCTGATTGGACTCTTCGATATTCGTCCAGTGTGCACCACCACTAAACCTGTAACTTCCTTATAGCTGCCGTACAACACAGCCGGATTTTATTTTGAAGGGTATGATAAGATAGATTAATTTTTTCGAGGCGTTTCAATTTAGTCCTCAGAAGTAGGAAAGCATAAACTTCAGGTGGGACTTCTGTTCTTTATGAAGTTAGTACATATACCTACAGGCATCCGAAATCACTTAAACTCAGGTGGGCTGTGTGTTTTTGCCTACATCTATTACATAAAAAAGGTTATATCTCAGTCTTCAAAAGCGCGTTCATCGCATCGACTTCAAGTAGGAGACGACTCTTCTTCTACATGCAGTTGGTTACAGATATCCTTGCACGATTACCACTCAACTCAAGAGAGGCTTCAAGCTCGTTTAGGTTTTTATTGATATAAAAAAGTTAAATAATGGTGTCACGCAGGAGCTGGAGCGCTGCGTACGCGCGGCCGGGCAGCGCGAGGCGGCGCTGGAGGAGCAGTGCGCGCGCACGGAGTCGCGCCTGCTGCAGCGGCTCGACGCAGCCGAAGCGCGCGCCGCCGCCGCGCTGCAGGATGACTCGCGACATCGGGATAAGGTACCGCTTGCAACTCTGGGAACATTTGAAAGTGAAACACTTCGTGGGTCTATTGCGAGGATACCGGGTTCCGAGGTACTACCGCCACATGTATTTCTGTTTTATAACAAGAGTGTAAAATGCTGCTACTTTCTGGTTTAAAGGGTGTGTTTAGGAAGAAACGCTTACATGAGTCGTCCAACTTAGTCTCCAAGGGCTAACTTGTGTGGCTGACCTCAGGTCTTCAATCCTGTTTAGTATTGATTACAGATGTCTCTGGCGGCAGTGACCACTTATCATCAGTTGGACTGTATACTCGTTGTTTCTTCTATGCTATAAAAAACATCGATATTTGTATTGGTCACAACCCATAGTTGTGGAGACATAACAAAGAAGAAAATCATTATGGCACTCCATCCAGTGGGTGCTGGACATGTAACGGAAGGATTGGAATATCCGTTCTGGATTTAGTGCCCAAAACAAACACGACACACATAATATTCGCGTTTCGTAAAACATGATTTCATGCACATTCAAATCTTTCCGACTGACGTATGAGATTTGTTCCGGTGTTCTATTTGTTTTGAATCTAGTCTTAAGTGATAACTTAATATGAAATGTATGTATGTTTTAGTCGGGTTTAATGATTTTTTACAGGAAGTAATAATGTCATAAAATAATATCAAACTGCGTTAAGACCAATTGAAATAAATGTGCGACAGAAACATGATAACTTTATTTCATTGTATTTTTAAAATTTTATAATCAATTACTATTCAAATGAATGTTTAATATTTAGGTGAAGACCTTAGAACAACTGGTACGGCAATTGGAACGCGACGTGAGCGCGTTAGAAAGCCGTGCGTGTGCAACCTGTGCCGCCCGGGAGCGAGACAATCCGAACACCTCGCGGTCCACAGAGGGCGCGGAGTTCAGCGCGCCGGAGGCGGAGGCCCGCGTCGACACGCGGAGCGACACGGAGAGCGTGGCCGACGCGGTGCACGTGAGCGCACAGGTGTCCGTGCTGAAGGAGCAACTTGAAAGGGCCGAAGCTCAGTTGCAGGTACATTCTTAAATAATGAAACTAGCTATAGTCGCGACTTTGTCTGCATTGATATTAAGAAACAGGAAAATAAGCTGACAAATGCACATATCACAGCACACACACTATGTATACACAACCTGCTTTATTAGTGCGACTAAGTACTAATCTTTATTCATGGTAATATTCCAAATACGAATGTAACTCTGTCTATTTTTTTTAATATACGGCTTAAGTGCTTCCTCGGGATGTAAGCTAAGCGAGCCCCTTTCCAAATTTTATTTAAATTCGTACAGCTTTCGAGACAAAAAATGTAATACTGACAGTTTCATGTATGTATTAATATAAATTCTTTGGCGTATTTATAAATACACTATAATGCCCTTTGTTTTGAACGTTCGCGTAATAATTGAGGAAAGTGACTGGGAAAATTAATATTCTGTTGAGTGTTCTATTCTGG
>DWKL01004569.1:0-10498 GCA_018249415.1 Phareas burnsi
ACCGTACCGGTAGCGGCATTTACGGAGTCCGGTACCGCACTGGTAGCGGCATTTACAGAGGCATCTGACATTTACAGAGTTCCGGGTTCGATTTTTTCTACAACAAATTGCCAACAAAGTTCAGTATATTACAGTATTTAAAAAAAATACTGAAATAGATAATATACGTATTGAAGTTAATTATCATATCATAAACCTTCGATAAGGTTTTAAGACCGCTGTCCAGTGATACCAACCGGGACCAACATCTTAACGTGCCCTCCGAAGCGTGCAAGCGCGCATGAAGTTCAGCCACTAACGATAATCTGTCTAACTATCGACTACGGTCGACGTTGCTTAATTTTGTAGATCGGTCACGATTCACCAAGCCGGGTATTACGTATTCCTCAATAAAAATGTATTGATGCAAACTAAAAGCAGTAAGCAAATAAATACAAATACAAACATACAGTATTTGCGGTATATTTGGTCGCAACTAAGCTTTTGTCATCCCGTTAGTTCCCAAAATGTTGGCATTTGCGAGAACCGTTCATTGCATTGTTGGGTCTGAGTCCCGATTGAGCCGCTGCTTTCAGCTAGTACTATTGTAATCGGGACTCAATGATTCAGTTTATGGATTTGGTAACATTCAAATTGCGAATACTTGGCTGTGACTTTTTATGTCTCTATTAGAATCGGGTCTCTTCCCACAAGTGGAGAGACCTGGAGCATTTGTGTGATAGGTGGTAGAATTATAGTTCGTACGGGGAGGTACCACCACCACCACCCTTACAATTCGCCGTGAACCAATTGTGATTCAGTTGGAGGAGTGCGGTCGCCAGGTGCACTTATAGCGAGGCCATCGTTTTAGTCCTCAAGAGTAGTGACACATCTAGGACGACCGCAGATAGGGCTTCAGTTCTGTTTGAGGTTAAATGTGGGTGTCCATGGGCTGTAGTGACCACTTAACATCAGAGGGCCTGTACGCTCGTTTACTAATCTTCTCATATAAAAATTGATTTCCAACAGTAATGTAATTATTGTGTGTAATACAGTAAACGGACAAGTAAAGCCGTTGGCCCCGGTTGTCATAATGATAGCAGAAGTTAGACCTTGTCGGAGGCCTTGCGGGCGGTTTGAAAACATTCGGCACGGGTTGGCCACTAACCCGTATCTCCACCAATTTGCATTGGAGCAACGTGGTGGAATATGCTCTAGGTCTTCGTAAGTTGTGGGAAAAGACCCGTGCTCAGCAGGGGACATAAAAAGGGTTGAAGCTAATACAGTAAACGCTTGTTATGTAGAGCAATCAATCTCAACTGACCAATAGTCCTAAATAATGTTCTGTTGTCGGTCGACTATTTACTACTCACGCTCGATTCGCAAACACGGGAATGCCGATCTTGCTCGCTTCGTGAAGTGTAAGATACAAATTTACTTGTTACGTATTCTAGAATAATCGTTCGAAGCTTTTGAATATAAGAAATGAAATTTTTTTTTTTTCTGAAATATTTCTCAAATTCCATTCTCATGTCAGTTAAAAGCAACATACATGATGTGTTAAGCAGAAATTTTTAAAGCAAAGCAATTAGAGCAAAATCAGAAATTTGATATATTTATTAATTTATTTTTATGTTGATTTCAAGCACTTTATACATAACATAACAATAATGTGTTCTGTATTTATTACTCTTTCTCATGTCTATATATGAAATGTGAAAAGTAAAGAAAACATACCGAATAATGTGCATTTAGTGCGCAGTCAGAAATATTCATATAATTATTCATTTATTTTATATTGACTTCAAGTTCTTCATACATAGTTTAATAATACCGAGTTCTATATTTGTTACTCTTTCTCGTATCTATTTATGATATGTGAAACGTAAAGAAAACATACAGAGTGATATGCATTTAGTGCGCATTTAGAAATATCTATGTATTTATTCATTTGTTTTAAATTTACATTGACTTCAAGATCTTAATTGAGAACATAACAATAACGAGTTCTGTATTTATTATTTTTACCTATGTATCGATATATGACATGTGAAAAGTGAAAAAAGATACAAAATAATGAACAATTAGAGCGCATTCAGAAATATTTATGTATTTATTCATTTATTTCTTCGTATGTATATTGTTTTGTCTTCAAGCGACATAATGAGCCCTGTACTTATTATTCTTGGTTATGCGTCTACTTTTTTTTGTTATATAGATGTAGCAAATAAGCAATTAATCCACCTGATGGTATGTGGTCTCTAGCGCCTGTGGACTCCAGTCAAACCCAAATAGGTTTGAAGACCTGCCTTAGGTCAGCCTTCGGTACGTTACTTCTCTCAAGGAATAAGTGGGAAAGCCTCGTTTAAGTGTCCTCGTGCCCTTTCCATACTACAAACCAAATTACGGCAGCGAATAACATTAATATTATAATGTTTAATCTGCCGTATAAGGCAGAAATAATCGTGCGAGTCTACACCACCGAATATATCTTTCTTTCTTGACGATCAAATGTACAGATACAAAAAATATCTTGAGTCTTAAAACGATTTTGTATTTTTTTAAATAAATTTGTAAGAATATTTTGAGCCATATAGCTCAAAAATGTTCTTGCAAATAAATATACTAAACTTCTTAAACGGCCTTAGTATATTGTGACATAATGTATTGCATCGTAAAAGCGTTACCGTTTGCAGTGTTTTCGCTTCCGCTGCTTAAAGCTTTAAGCTTTTTACTTAGAAAAATTCAAATATCAGTTCCCTACATTTTAAAAATAGATGGATCTAATATTATTATTATTTTATGTTTAATGAGTAACAAACGAGCATGCAGGTAACCTGTTGTTAAGTGGTCACTGCAGACCATTGGACCTCACATCCAACCTCCAACAAAACTAAAGTTCTGTCTGAGGTCGTACGTATATGCGTCTCTACATTTGAGGACTAAGGTGGTCGGCTCGCTGTAAGTATGCCCGGGAACCGCACCACTCCAACCGAAACACAAAACCTGCTTCACGGTGAATTACGAGGGCGGCGGTGGTAGTTTCCCGGACGAAAATAGTTCTAGCACTTACCAAATTATTTGACTAATTGACCAATATTAATTGACTACCCCGACGTCCGACAAACAACCACTCAACGCAATATGTACCTTCTGGTGTTGATATAGGGCTTAAAATTGTAGACAGTGTTCCTGCACTGCAACAGCGGTATTAAATTCTCTGTTTAGTTTTAAACTGTGTTTTATGAAATACCTTCCTTTATGCTCACACGAGACGTTCCGACTTAGTCCTCAGGGGTAGCACTAGCAAGGTTGATAGCAGATATCTGTGACAAGATCTGGGACCCATCTTGGCCTAGTGGTTAAGATACCGGCCTCTCATTGAATGTCCGGGGTTCGAATCCCGCACGCACCTCGGTCGGCTGGTGGGCTATTGCCTTATCGTTGTCATTTTGAGAGGAGACCCGTCCCCTGTAGTGGGACGTTAATGATTTGATGAGCGGTAGTGGCCGCAGCCATAACGTCAATCATATGCTCCTTTGCTAATATATTTCTATGCCATAAAAATCTATCTGGATTCCAGTTAAAGATGCCCCTATGAGAATTATTGGCGTGTGTATGTAGCGCGCCATTCAACGTACAACGTACAACGTTCTCTACTCCCTTTTGCGGCAAGTTTACAGATACGTTCGTATTTAATATTAATCGTATAAAAATTGTTCTTAGGAGTAACTTTTGGTCCTTTGAGGACTTTTGAGGATGGTCAAGAAGAGAAGACGGTGAAGACCAGGTATAGAAAAATTGCAGTCGCCAGAATACTGTAATGTAATAAAAAGTAGTTTTGTCTTTTTTCTTGTAATTGTATATAATTTCTTTCTCTTGTAATTTTACTCACGATATGCGGTTTTTTAATTGCCTATATTTCAACCCAGTTGCATGGATCGTGGTCACGGCGAAACTGCGGTAGCGGAGAGAAACTATTGACAGGCAATAGTGGTAGACTAGTCTGTCTACCCTGCTTCTAGTTCGTTTTTCTTTTCTGTTTACTATATCACGACTCACCACCTAACTGTATCTTTACACGCTTTGCACTATTTGCGGTTTAGATAACTTTTGTAATTTTATTTTGATAATTAAATAGCTTATATGAAAATAACCGGCGCTCTTTATACGGGACCTCTTCTGTTTACGCAGTGTGGTCACTTCTCTAAAATGTTAAGCATGTATGAGGAAGGAATAAGGGAAATGTGACCGAATCATATATGTAGTTTAAGCTGTTGATAAACCATGTCGGGTTTTGTTTGGCGTCTCGAAATCCGAAACTTTCGTTTTTGCCACCGATAAGCGTTGTTGCGACAGTCCTAAACAAAGAGATACGTAGCTTGGCCTTATTTGTGATCTTCCTTATATTGTTTACTTAGAATGTATCTCGTATATTTTTTGTACTATTTTTATCTATCTAATTACAGTTAACTAGTTAATCTGTCAGAGAGCTATAAAAGAAATGAAACAGTTTGTCTTAGGAAGAGCTTCTCATTTACTATCGAATGTAAGGGTACTAGGTGTTATGTACCCTTCCCCTTTGAGTTAATTCAAGGTTCGGTACTAAATAACTGTAAAAATCGACGATGTTTTCTTGTCTTCCTGGAGAAACGCCATTGTGCGTTATTAGGTCTGTGTCATTGGTATCATGCCACCGAAATTGGGGCTTCGAACACGCGCTATCGGAATTCGGAAACCGAGAAAGGTTTGACACGAGTATTATGCGAATCCATCCCCTACGCAGGGCGTCACGCATGCGCGGAGTGGCAGCGCGCCGCCCGCCGCAGTTCGCCCCCCAAGCGCCGAGAACGAACACGTAACCCGCCGCCCGCCGCCACCGCAGTGACATCCAAGTTATCGGTACCAACCTTACGGACCTCCCGTGTTGAGTTAAGTGCTAGTGATGCGATGACCCCCGCCATCGCGAATGGATTCCGCCTGTGAACGAGACATCAAGAAAGTTCGGCCCATGTGATGTAAGTTATTGTTCAATCGATTGTAGCAAAGTGAATTATTCACGGAGGTCGATAAGGCTGTTATTGGCCCGACGAAATTGGTGTGTTGACAGATCAGACGTTTATTGGGCGAAGACATAATTGTTGCGGGGAAAGTGAAGCAAATGACGTAGATAGTGTACCGTTTATGTAAGCAACGAAACAGTTCCAATCGTAAACGAAGGACTCGAAGGACGAGCAGATTTGGTGTATGTCCAAAGGTTTACGCTGAAAGCAATTGTACGTGACGCTTGCAAGCGTAATTCAATCTGCGCCTTATGAACGTATATCGTGTAACAGATTATGAGAAACGTATACAAATTTATTTTGTCAAATTCATAATTGCTAGTCACGTTTCAGTTTCATTTTAATTATACAAATGATTCTTTGTAAAGTTCTTGAAGGTGTACGAAGTCTACCAATCCGTACTGGGGCAGCGTGGTGGACTATGGCCTGACCCTTCTCATTCTGAGAGGAGACCCGTGCCCTGTAGCGGGACATTGATGGTGATGATGATGATACAAATGATACAAGATATAACATAAAAAATATAAAAGATATAAGATATGTTTATTGTTTTATGATTTAAATGTGTTTGTAAGCTTTGCACTATTTTATTAAGGAATCGCTTACTGACAAATCTCATCGGTGTCGTAGGCTCAAATAAACCCCACAATAAATATTATTGTATAATACTTATATCGCAAAGAACCCTAGACTTGTCACGTTTCGGAATTCAGAAAGCCTTTAGTAAAGGAAAATAGGTTTCGGTTAGACGGGCGCCTTCTTAGATTTTTGTCACGAACGCCAAGCAATAAAAACTCGAAGACATCGCTATGGCGAGAGTAAAAAAACGTCAATAAAATTTGATTATATTCTTCACGAGTTCATAAGAATGAGTATGTGGAAACACATCCGTCACGACTTTGACGTAATGGCTTAGGCGTAGAACGATCCGTAAACGATTTCAAATAAGAATCCTATTTTATTTGGACTTATAAATGTCCATAGACGGCAAGTGAGCCTGCAATCCACCTGAAATTAAGTGAATTTTCTCTATTGAATTTTCGTGAAATTTTGTGTAATCATGGCAAAAGATCAAAATTCGTAACAGTGCCCTCCTGGAACCCAGCTTCTCACTAACTATAATAACAGTTGAACAATACCTTTTTGAAACATTTCGCCATTAATTTCTATTAAAATTGTTTTCGTTTTTCTAAGATAATGTTCTAGAATCTGTAAATTAATTCAAACACGCACTGCAGGCGGCTGTTGCATAATAACAATGTGGTTCACCAAGTAATTATTACCGGCACCGAGTTACCACAGGCTCGGTTTGCAACTGACCGAGAAATGTTACAGTAACTTGGCTATTGAAAGATAATATATCTGCACTAAGACGTTCCAAAACGCGCTTAGGTTTAAATCATTTCTGTAAATTTTAAAAAATTAAGAATTTTTTTATTGATTTCGGTAGCGGTATTCGGTTGTCAATAGCATAATGAAAATAACTTAAGAAATCATAAAGTTATTTAGGACTTATGATATTATATTAATGCGGCAAAAAATTAAATTTAAATATTTACTTTACATTTAATGAACATATAGCTTAGAAAGTAATTATCGAGATATCCATCACAGACTTTGTCTAATGTGGGTAGGTGAATGTAAAATATTCAAGGACACCCATCACAGACATTGCCTAATGTGTGTAAGTTCATGTAAAGTACCCCAGGACACTCATCACAGACTGCCTGTTGTAAGTAGGTATATGTAAAGTATTCAAGGATACCCATCACAGACATTGCCTGACGTGGGCAGGTTCATGTTAAGTACTCAAGGAAACTCATCACAGACTGCCTGTTGTAAGTAGGTTCATGAAAAGTATTCAAGGGCACCCTTGACAGACATTACCTGACGTGGGCAGGTTCATATAAAGTAGTCAAGGACGCCCATCATAAATTTTGGCTAATGTGAATAGGTACATCTTAAGTATTCAAGGACATCCATCACAGATATTGCCTGACGTGGGCATGTTCATATAAAGTATTCAAGGACACCCATTACAGACATTGTCTAACGTGTGTAGGTTCATGTAAAGTTTTTAATGAAACCCATCGTAAATTTTGTCTAATGTGAGTAGGGATATGTAAATAATTCAAGGATATTATTCATCATAGATATTATTTAACGTGGGTAGGTTCATGTATAGTTCTCAAGAACACTCGTCACAGATTATGTCTAATGTGTATGGTACGTATTAAGCATTATTATATAAGTTGTTTAAGATATTCCGCATATAAAGTTAATTTAATTTCAAATTCTTTATCTAAATTATAGAGGGCATAAAGGATTTACTGCCAGGTACAGATCTCGTTTTAGAATGAGAACAGTTCTAAGGGCAACGATGCTTACCAAATGTAGGTTGTGGTTGATAGACTTCACAGATCTTCACCGATAGATATGGATAATTTATTTTCAATAAGTCCATGACTTTCTTCAAATGAGTCTTGGATTTTGTTGAGGATCTTCTGTTGTAGTACGCTGCTCGTGGTACATTATCGACTCTGCTTTATCCACCGACCGAATGATGTGACTTCAGAAAATTCTACTTAGATTATTCTAATTAGAATTTTCTGAAGTCACATCATCTCTTTCAGTCATTCTCTAAGTTTTATGACCTGGAGAATGGAGAAACATCGGATTTTTGACTACGTGGGCATTACAATTGATGATTAATTCGTGCTCTTGCTGGCAACGAGACTTGATTAGCTAGGGGATAGATATCCACCCTTCGGCTGAGGGAGATTACTGAGGGTCGTTCGGGCGCATTATTCTGGGGGAAGTATAGGATTAGATGACCATTTATTCTCAAAGCTTATTTCTATTGTTTTGGTTGGTTTAAGCGTTCAAGCAATGGTGGGTAAACTCTTTGTGGTTTGTCCGCGGTGGTACCGTCGTCTCGTTCCTTTCTGCCGTACATCAGCAGTGCGCTGTCGTCTTAATGGTTTGAACGTGGTAAGGCATGTACATACTGGATGCAACTTAATTCTCAGAGTAAAGTACTTGTGATCAATCACAAGTATCTCTTGAAATTTGCTACTTAACATCTGATGGCCGTCATGTCCGTTTGCAACATCATGTAGATAGAAAAACTTTGGTTTCGCTTCAAAGGTTTGCTTAAACGATTTTATTTTAAATATGTTTACATCCCTACTTCATTTTTAGCGCGGTTTTACACGAATGGACGTAATATCTATGATATATGTTAATTATGGATAAACTTTAATACTTTGGAATTTAATATTAGCCTTAGTAGATCGTATGACACTGTAGAAGTGGCATACTTGGGCGTACGTGTTGCTAGAAATAACTACATTAAGAAATCAAAAGCTTAAACTAAACAAAGCGTTATTTGCAGTGAAGTCGTCACAAGGAACCACAGCTATCCTGTCTCTACGGCTGCGCTGTTTGATTAGCCAACTTAGGTTTTCGACCCTTGTCATTCTAAGAGGAAACTCTTGTACTAAGTTGATAGTAATAAATTAATCATGAAGTTTGATATATTTTACGTAACAGAAGTAGCAAAAGAGTCTACATCATATGGACATTGGACCATCCATGGACATGTCACCAACTCCAAATAGAATAGGATTCCTTTCTTCGTATCGAAGAGGAGATCTTAAATAGATTACCAACCTTATTAAAGAAGAAATCAGATTATGATTACGTGAGCCTCTTACTCATTTAATAGCCTCGGCGGTCACACAGCGCATGCAGAGAGATTCTGGGATTTCCAAAGGAACGCTCTGGTGGCCCCTCTTTGCGCGTTGCAGTTTAGAGTTCTTCCTAGAATGGAAAATCCCAGTCCGTATCTCGCATCGGCCGATGTGCCAAGACCTGAGAATGTGATGCCATAACAAGTTGTCGTATTCCCCAACCGCAATAATGAACGGCGTGAGCCCCTACGGTAACCGTTCACGATACTGCTCCAATGACGCCACTGCTGAGAGGCAGAGAGATATGCGGAAAAACTGCTCTCCAAGCCAGGTATTCGCCGCTCTTCAATAACTTTTCGACAAGCCAATAAATAACTTAATGGGTTGTCGAAACGTTTGTCCGATACCCAGGGTGTATCACGAGGAGATTACCTGACAGACACACTAGAATCGAAGGGTTGCCTGAAATCGATCACCGACTCACAGACTCCTCAGCAATTACGTCAAAGCCATAAATGACTGATATCATCATCAACCCATTAATGTCCCACTACCGGGCACGGGTTTTCTCTCAGAATAAGTAGGGTCAGGCCATAGTCCACTTCATAGAACTTCATAGAGAACTCACAGATATGTACATTTCCACATGATGTTTTCCTTCACCGTTAAAACAAGTGATATTTTTTCCTAAAATAATAATATCGTTACATATTGCTCTTATTGCGTCAACTATAAAATGCTTTGGCTTTTTTTTTTATAGTGCTTTTCCTAGATCGTTAATTACTTTCTTGTTTAACCAATAATGAAAAGTCAAAATGAAAATTAATTAAATCAAAGTATGAAACAGTTCTAAGGAAATTAATAAAGTTAAGTGATTAGGTGATTCTACGAAACAATTTTTTACTACGTGGATGTGGTGATTCATACTTGGGCTGTCGGGGTTTGTTATTTGCCAGGGGTAGTTATTTACCCTTCTGGATTGGGTGGAATTACTAAGGGTGTATTTATATAATAAAACAAACGAACAAACATTTTCTACACTCACAGCCCCACACTAGGATAGCATTCATGGGTACCACGAATACATACAAAACGAGTACACCAACACCCAGACCCGGGACAGAAATCTAAAGACCCACACTAGGATACCTAGTGTGCTGGGTACCACGGACACGTATAAGACGAGTAAACAAATCTTAAATCCAGGAAAAAGATCTAAAATCTAGCCGGGAATCGAGTCCGGAACCCTCTGCGTTTCACCGACATGACAACCGCTTCGCCATGCACGTCGTCAGTATTAAGTCGTTGGACACTAAATGTCTATAATGTGTAAATATCAATAGGATACATTCATGAAATACGATGGGTTTTTTTATGGTTGAAGGGTAGCGAACGAGCGTTCAGGCCTCCGGATGTTAAGTGATCACTGCAGCCCATGGACATCCACGTATAACCGTACGTAGATTCGTTACTACTCCTGTGAACTAAGATTGTCGCTTCGCTAAATGTGCTCGGCAACCCCACCTCTCCAACCGAAACACAAACTGTTCCACGGCGGATTATGAGGACTGCCGTGGTACTTCCTCGGATGAACTATAGTTCTATTACCTCTCAAGTAACGAATTCTTATTACATTGATATTGAGTTTACATAAATTTATGCTTAAATTATTTTCACAAATTACTCTGCTTTGTTAAGTATAAAACTTGAAGCAAAATACTGTTAATATATTTTACTACCATAACGAGACCTTTCTTTATGTAG
>DWKL01004570.1:0-10498 GCA_018249415.1 Phareas burnsi
GTTCATATAATTCATAATCATAAAACACTCGACTAGATTAGAGCCAATCGTAAGATGAATCATTGCAGCGAAAGAAGTCTTCCTACACGTCCATTGTTGGCGCTCAGCTTTAGATAAAAACGATAATCGTGACACATTTAACATTTTTAAGATACAAAATATAAATACAGTGATTGAATTAACGTCTGTTTATAAAGAACAAGTGTTTAAAATATGTTGTAGGTACGGTCTGGTTTGATTTATGTTTTTTAACTATTATTAAATATCAACCTATTAAGGTCCCACTCCAGGGCACGGGTCTCCTCTCGGAATGAGAAGGTTTTGGCCATAGTCTACCACGCTGGCCAAGTGCGGATTGGTAGACTTCACACATCTTCGAAAACTTTACAAAACTCTCTGAGATATCTAGGTTTTCGCACGATGTTTTTCTTCGCCGTTAAAGCAAGTGATAAAATAATTTATAATACCTACATAACTTCGAAAAAGTTGCGTGCGGGTTTCGAACCCCGGACACCAAGCATGAGAAACCGGAACCTTAACCACTAGGCTATCACTGCTTGATGATTATTGAATAACGCAAAGCAAAGTATCATTAAGTCGGTAAGATAGAACTTTTTATACGTAACTCTAGACAAATCAATTAATTAAAATAATAACGTTTTCAAAAACACCAGCTAGCTCTTTAAACATCATTATGAAGGGACTCAATGACTCAAGACATTCGCCTTCTGAGATCACGATAGATAAGTCACTTATATACAATACTAACCCCCGCACGTCCAAGGCTCAAAGTTTTACGACGCTGTAAACACTAGGAGGAACGTTACGCTGCGTATATCGCACTAAATTTAGTGATAAGACCACCGGCTGGCGCAGTGTTAAAGGGGCGACGGTCATCAGATACGGAACCGGTCTAAAAGACCCCAAGGGTGAAATGTCAAGGCTTTACACTCACTTGCAAAGCGTTTTTTTCTAAAACAATGAGGCGATAGCAAAAACGGCTTTTTAAGGAACGTTTTTTATCGTATAGAGTTTAATTCTAATACGTAGTATAATAAACGGTTCGCGTCCCGCACACAACTCTGGTTTTTTCAAAGTTGCGTGCGTATTAGAAATTAATTATCACTTGCTTTTATGGTGAAGATAAATATCTGAAGGAACCTGCATACCTAACAGTTCTCAGAAAAATTTTCAAAGGCGTTTGACGTCTACCAATTCGCGCTCAACCAGCGTGGTGGACTATGGCCCAACCTTTCTGAAAGGAGACCCCTGTCCACCAATGGGACATTAATGACTTGATTACGACGTAATAAAATATAGTTTTATTTGCTATTTCGTGTGCTGTTTTGTTTAGTTTTTTGTTATTATACTATGCTCTGCGAATTAAATAGTAAAAATTTTATTTTTATGTAATCAACTAATTAATAACCAAATTATTCTTATAACGTTTTTTGTTAAGAAATATAGTCATGAAGATTTGATAGCGAGTACGTTTTTAAAATAATTTTGCTTCGAACTTTTTGTTACTTTTGCTTTGGATTAGAGTTGTAATTAGATTATTTATGTTCTTATTAAAGATAGTAAGTGACCATGATACACACTTATGTGCATACCTAAGGTAGAGTAGGGTAGAATGGTTTCATACGAAATCCCTTCGATACAATCCAACATATCTCCGTCAAACTCAAAAGCGTCCAACAAAGCGACTTTTTATAAAACCCCTGTCGATTTCCGTCGAAGGAGTTAGTCCTAAACATCATTACGTCCGCCGGCGCCCCAGGGAACGCCACTTTGCCCATGTTTCGATCGTGTCCACGCTCGCTCACTAAACATTTCCCGTCTGCCGTTTGTCAGTACGTCGCCTAGACATTCTCACGGAGACTGATGTCACGCTAGAGAATTGTTATAAAAATAGTGAATTATTTTAATTCTTTTATTTCTCGGTTTTATATTTCCTACTGTCTTGTTTTCTTTGTCCACAATCAAGTGTTTTCTAATATATTGTATTGTATTCTTTATATCCAAATATAGTGCATACATTGTATTTCATAACTTGGTTCTTCTATTTGCTATTGCAATGGATAATAGTTTTTTTGCTTTAAAGAAGTAAATCGTATTGTTATTGCCTTATATTGCGAAGAAGTATGAATTTAAAATAAAATAAACGCTTTCTACACTCATAGCCTCACTATAGGATACCCTGTGTCGTGGGTGCCATGGACACATGCAAATACGAGTAAGTATACAAACACCCAAACCCAGACATAAATCTAAATTCCTCATTTAAGTATCTGTATGGCCGCAAATCTAACCCGGAACCTCTATGTGTTAGACCGGTATGGTAACCTCTACGCCACGCAGACTGTCAAAATTTCGTCTGACGGTTAAATATCACGCATGCAAATTTTTTACGTTTTTTTTTATGTTTGTAAAGTAGCAAACGAGCATGCAGGCCATCTGATGGTAAGTGGTCACCGCAGCCCATGAACAACCACATCCAACCCCAAACAAAACCGAAGTTCGGTTTGAGGTTGTATACGGATGCGTCACTACTCCTGAGGACTATGATGGTCGCCTCGCTATATGTCTGTCTGGACAAAGTGGAATTCTCTACTCAAAAATGTGTGAAGTCTACCAGTCGACACTTGGCCAGCGTGGTGGTTTATAATCTATAGTTTGCTCTCGTTCTGTAAGGAGTTCCGTACCTAACATTAATACGGTAAATAAGTAATGACAACGATAGACAGACGGCTCAACATCATTAACAAGTAAATAGAAATTGTCGTAATTACAACAAAGCACATCCATGTATACAAATAAGGAAGTCTGAGTGATTCAATTGAATCGGAAAATGTCACACTGAGCCATGAATTAAATGATTACTCACCTTTGATACTACAAAACACATTCTTTGTTTATTCTCTATTTCTACCGCCCACTTTAATCTACAAACGTAAATTGATTACCGGTTCTACTTTGAAATATTTAAACCAGATTTAGTTGGGGGCAGAAAAACTGTACTGCCATTGCAAGGATGGTAACCGCAAATGCTGCCTCATTTCTTCATTTGTAAACGCCCTCATTTGCTCTGCGGTCGCCGAGCAAAACAGTTTTGTAACTCTATTTTATTTTATATGCTTTTCATTGGCTCCTGCGGTTTGAGGTTGTGAGAAAATTCTATCATAATGATTTATGGCGGAGAAAAATACATACGCAAATCAATAATTTAAACTATTTGACAATTGTCATTTGAACATCCACATGATGGATATAAAAAGTTGAGCATAAATTTGTTGCATTTAAACATGATAGTGACGTGTCTTGGATTCCCCCTAATACGAACAATCATATTTACGGTAGCTCATTAGTTATAGCTAGAATAAGATTAAAACTTAACACGCTATCTCGAGACGGAGAGAGACATCATTAATACAACTTGTCATGCAATGTATTTACTAATAAAATGCTCTGTGTGTTACCATTACACGGAATTAGTTACATGACATTAAAATAATTCGTAAAAGGCGGTAGAACTATTCATGGGTTGATTCCGTAGACCCCACTGTCACACCTATTTCTGCCTTGTAACAGCTGTTTTGAATGCTTCTGTGTTTTGGTTTGAAGAGTGCATTAAGGAAAAGAGACACACCAATCGTTCCAAATTAATCTTCAGGAGTAACACTACATCTGTGATCAATATCAAGTGAACTTCAATGCAATGAGAAGTTGATCACAGATGCCCACAGTGACTACTTACCATCAGGTAGACTGCATGCTCATTAGCTACCAATACGCTATAAAAAATATTCTATTATATTTTTCCGTAAACTATTTCTTGATCATTATCTGACTTTAACTAAAAACCGCTTATCCAATAATCCATGTTTACCTCTTTTCTTACTCAAACGCTGGAATCAATTACCCGACCGAAACAAAAACCTTCATCGAGCGAGAGCCTAATGCGACCCCTAATGCCTAATTTGTCCAACATTTGTTCCTCGTTGTTTGCTCTGCGGTCTGCGGTCGCCGAGTTGAGCAAAAAGTTCTGTACCATTGTTTCGTCTCATGAGCTCTTTATTTGAAGTTAATGCTGCGGTTTCAACCTACATTTTATACTTCACCTTGGGTAATTAGACTGTCGCGCTTGATCGAATGCTACTAAAGGATACAGTTCAATCAATATTAGTAGGTATCATTTTGTTTGACCCATGTGTTTATGGGCATATTTGTTAAAAGAATTCGTGTTTAATCTTAGGTGTACATTTGTTTTGGTCCCTGTTATTTAATATCTTGAATCCCATCGAAATTTCTTCGCCCGTTTCTATGAAAAACTGGTACAAACATTATTTATAAAGGATTAATTTGGAATCACATAAATGAGCTTAGTAAATATCATTATTATGTAACATTATATTGTAGTTTATCTCAATGTACAGTTGGTTTATAGTCAGGTATGTACTCGTACGGACGAAGGCGCTAAACACAAGGCGCCGCTATTTGCGTCCGTGTTTGCTGCGGGGAGCAATCAGGCTGTGGGTTTATTCTATTTATCGTCCGCAAGACGCTGATTTGTGTGTACAGCCATGTTTGTTTTGCGCATCAAGCGCAGAGGGGAACTTTTGAATATTTTCCTTGAGAAATAGGTAATTCAATTGTCAGCCAATAGACTACGATTCATCGGAATTATGACCGCTTTGAAAACTCTTTCTATTGCCTAAATTTATAATTGTTAATAGGTGGTTCCGTGGTGGGGAAGTACCGTCGCCGTCCTTATAATCCGCGGTGAACAATCCTTGAGTGTCAGTTGGAAAGGCGTGGATATCAGGTACACTTACAAGTTACAATTTAATTATAAGCGAGATGACCATCTTATTCATCAGTATTAGTAACGTATCTGTGTATGACCTCATATCGGGCTTCAACCCAGTTAGATATGGGTGTCCATGGGCTGCAGTGATCACTTGACATCTTCTAATTTTAAAAACTTGGTTCAATTTGTTATTCACTACATTAATTCATAAACACGAATGTCCATACAACTTAATTCCTCCTGGCCGATGTAACGTGATAATTGTACCAGATTCCCCAATTCTCTAGGAATTTAAGAAACTACACAAAGTATTACTACATAATTTAACTCCTTAGCTTATGATATTTCATAAGTTATAATTTTGGAAAAAACTTTTACAAATTTAAGTAAATATTAAGTTGGTTTATTTATACCATATGTATTAATTACCAATATTAAGATATATTCCTACTTTAAATTCGTATCATTTTTCACCTTTCCTTTCTTTGCCTTAAACCAATTTCAAACTTACCATCTAGTCGTACATTTATTGCCTCACGACGGCAGGACAGCCCGAGTTCCCCAAACATCGCAACCCTAGCACATTCCGGCATACCGTTAGGGACGCGACATTCTTAAGATGTTCTCCGAATTTTTGCAAGACAAATAGCGCTTGCTTGACCGAGATGACATATGGCAAGTGGGTCTCATACACTGTCCGGAATTCCCAGTTTTCGGGGGAGGGTCCCTCAATGATTTATAGAGGAAAGTTTCAGGTCCACTTTATGGCCGCTTTTACGAGGTCTGTTTAAAGTTTCTGGAGGTTTATTGGGTTGTAGTTTCAATTTCGGAATCACTTTAATAATCTAATGTATATAAGAGTATAGAGATATTTCAAATTAAATTATTTAATATACCTTATTAATTACAGTTTTACAAATAATGTGTGTGTATGCATTTAAATATATATTTATATTTATATTTACATTCATCGCTGTAATAATTCTCAACATAAAACATATTAATTACGTTATACTTTTTAAGTGTAATGAAAGCAGCAAACGAGCATGAATCTAATTTTAGGCGGTCGGTACAGACTTTGGGCATGTTATAGACTCCATATAGTTCATACAGAAGTCTTACCCGAGGTTGACCACAGACACGTTGTCACTCCTGCGGACTCACTTGAAGCGCCACGTTTTAATGTCTCCTACGAGGCGACAGGCGAGTGAGCCGAGGGTATCGTTGCAGTAAACCCACGAAGAATTCTACCACCTGAAACAAACAACAGGAGTACATTAAGAAAGAGAGAAACTTTAATTAAATAGAGTATATCTGTAACACATTACGTTATTATACGTATAATGTGTAATATAATGAATATACAATAATTTAATGGGTAAGTGTCATGCTACAGTTAGTACCATATTTCAAAGAGATCTGCACCCAGCTTACTGCCACCCGCCGTACCGCCGATTTTCAGTATAGTACAGTATTACGGTACTGAGCGGCCGCAAATGGGACCGACTTCAAGCATGTCTCACAAATGAGCCGCGAAGGGTCCCTGCGGGAACTTTACAGGCATTTGACATTCATATAGTTTTGTATAGTTGTGGTAAAGATATCATATAACATCTCTTCTCTCTTTATAGTAGAAGCTGCAATATTCCGAAGGATAAAACAAACCCCATAAATACAATCATTTGAAGTTCAAGAATCAAGCATTTGAAGTTAGTCCACAAGAGTAATATCGTTTTTGTGACGAAGTAAAAAAGGGCAGTAAAATTTTTAATCATTGCAAATATACGTTATCTGGCAATTTGCAAAGAATGTTGTCTGCCAGTAAAATATCCCTTGTGATCGTACTCGTAATGATATGATATTATCATTTATTTATTACAGTCCCACTGTTGGGCACAGGTCTCTTCTCTGAATGAGATGGGTTAAGCTATAGTTCGATACGGTGACTAAATGCGGATTGGTATATTTCACGCACCTTTGAGAACTCTCAGGCATAACTGTTTTTTTTCTGATACATAACTTCGAAAAATTAAAGGTGCCTGTGAGGTTCGAAATTCACACCCACAGCATGAGAGGTTGGCAATCTTTTCACTGGGGTATCGTTGCTCCTAGGATATGTTTTGATCTTCCGCTACTGTATGTCAACAGCCCACCAGTCAGTTATTAGCCTCTTCGCTAGGTTAAGTTCTATAAAAAAATTCGTAAAACCTAAGCTCGGTTCGGAGCAAGTTTGTTCCACGAAGCCAGCAAAGGACGAGTCATTAATGGTCCGTGTACGCTGACAACGGAATGTAAGTAGACCTCGGTAAAGGCCGCAAATGGGACAGACCGCAAACACGCCCCGCAAATGAGCCGCGAACGAGCCGCGCGGGACGCACTGGTTTTGTACAACCCTACACACATCTAGTGATGAGTTGAGGCAATTCTATGTCGTCACTGCAGCCGAAGCCATTACTATCTGGGAGATACATTTTTAAGGATAGTGGTAAACATTCTAAAATACAAACTAAATCCAGAAATTTTAATAGGTGATAGAACTATAGTTCGACCGGATATACCACCACCCTCATAATCCTCTGTGAAGCTATTCTTGTGTTTCGATCCGAAAGGTATGGGATACATACAGCGGACGATCAACTTAGTCCTCAGGAGTAGTAACGCAGCTACGTATGAGCTCAGATAGGGCTCCACTCTTATTTGAAGTTAAATGTCGGTGTCTATGAGCTGGCTACTCTTCTCATATAAAAAGGAAAATAACCAATTCTAATAGTCAGTCACCAAAACAAGTGGGAATCAGGATTCGAACCCAGAACATGTAACAACGTAGTATTTTATGAATGAAACCCGCCTGTTTATAACCACCACATTATTTTTTAGTTTATCAAATGGCTTCATTTTATACCTTCACATTCATATTTATAGTAAAATCAAAATGATTAATTTTATAATTTAATTTCGGCATGAAATACTGCGACATATTTAGTATTTTGTATGCAATACGATACATTTTTTTTTTACTAAACCGTTATAATATTCATCTTGTTGTGGTATAGCAGTAGCAAACGAGTAGCAATTCGATAGTAAGTGGTCACTGCTATCCATAGACATTTGTTATCAACCATAAATAGGGTTACCTGAGGTCGGCGACAAATTTGTTGCTACTCTTAAGAACTAAGATAAAATGTTTCGTATAAGATTGTTTCCCATGCCACATCCTTCACACTAGAACACAGCTGCGTTTAACACTGCCGTTAAGACAGTGATGCTGTCGGAGCCGAACCATGATAGCTTCTGTGGCATTATTTCCTTGTAGTGTATTTGTAATAAACATATTTATGGATACATTTAATTCATTGTTTTTAGGTCATTCGTGATTAAAATATCCAGTCGAGTGATCACACTGATTTAACACGGAGCAAAGACGACGGAGTTGCGAGCAAATTGACGTTCTACCTGACCCTTGCTTGTTGGCCGCTGGACGTCTTTGCAGGGCGTGGCGTAAGTCTCGAGCGATACTGTTCCACTAATCCGTTTTACTCAGTTACTAAATACTTATTTATATCTTCATGTTTTTATATTCTATTTAATCTGTGTACGCACAAAAAAAATATATACAACGAAATTTAGAAAAAGTATTCAACTATATGGCTTATTTCGCAACAGCATATATAATACACACACACACGACAATATAATACCATATACAAAAATAATAAACAAATTAAAAATATTAATTGTTACGTAATTATTTAAAGGAATCGAATTAAATTGAGTTTAGTATGTCAATGAACTTAAATAGTTTATACAAGCGCCATCAGGAGGTATTCACTCCAGAAATCCGATTAACTTCGTAAGGCATTTCTGTGACGATTGTTAATTTTAGGCTGACGTTGGTCAAAATTCGAAGACTGTCGAATGGCCACCGACTACTTCTTTTATACTAATGAAGTAGATCGTCGTCACAATACCAAACGCGGCTATATTCATAATTATAGGGAATCACCCTCAATATTTGTTAAGACCCCCCCCCCTCTCCTCCACTGCTTGACATTTAATGTCAAGTGTCAACCAATAATATCTATTGCTAACACGGTAGAGGTAAACGATTATTCCAAATAACTAATAATTCATATTCCTATCAGCTTATGACTTGGGCCAACATTCGTAACACCGGTGGCGTTGTTAGGGCGCCTCGTCACTAATCCCGCGAACCCGGCCGGCGGTCAGCTTACGCAAATGCGATCCGATTGTTCTTGCACTGCGCCTTACTAAGTCCACTAATAATACTGAGATTGTAATCAGCTAGGGTGGACTCATCACACTTATCAATGCAAGACATGTAAGAACGCTAGTGTGTCGAATATATTGGTACGTCATTTTTATAAATATACAACTCTTCACAGACATTACCACCATACCTATTTCTATGTTATGGTAGCTATAAAGTCTGCTGTGTTTCGGTTTGAGGGATGTAATAAGGTAGAGACACGTACACGTGGCGTTTCAATTCGGCCCTTAGAAGTAGCAACAAAACTACCCAAAAGTATATTTTCCGCATGACTGGTAACCCGGCCATTCTGCTATTAGTAGCAGTGTTTACGCTGCTTCTGGTTTCAATGGTTGATAAGGTATATACATAGATATATTATGAGGCATAGAAAGTGTCCCCTAAAAACGGCTTGAAAATTTAAGGGGACAAATCATGAAGAAAGATTCTTAAACAGGCATTACGACTGATTTAAAATAAAAAAACCTTTTGTTTTTTAGTTTAAATCACCTACCTAAAGCCAATGATGCGCTATTTAATGAGTTAGAACAAATATAGATTAGTATACTTATTTTACTGTGACTGTATTCATAAATAAGAAAACCCTGTAGTAAGAAATATTGTGTTTGCAATATGGCACTTATAAATTGATAAATAGTATTCAAGGATGTATCATTGACAGATAATGGACATTTGTCTTGTGCCTCGCGAACATGGAGAAACATCCTTCTTACTGTCCATCCTTTCTGTTACCGAACATCCGCCCTTAAGTATGGCCACGAAAAAAGCGAAGATACATGTACTTTATCCGTCTTTACACATTTAAAAAACTGACAATTAATAATTATCTATCTACAATTGTTAAGACAATTTATAAATTATATTGTCCAATCATTCTTTGAGTCATTAATATATCCATTCTTTGAATCATGGATATATCCAGGATCCGTACAATCCCCAAAATAATATTTGAATTCATCAACACAAAATAATTGTTTGCTTTTATTTAATTTTAAACATATATCATAAAAAATTTAATAAATTTATAAATCCAAACATTATTCTAATGAGTAACATTAATATAAGACATTAATAAAAATTACATAATCATTTTCTCTATGTTCTACGATACAACTGTCAAATTTCTATGGAAATTTTAATCGGAGTGACAAATTAACAACAGCACATCCTTAAGAAATAAATTAAAAAAGAGTAAATTCTAGAACCATTTAATATCTCTAAACGGTGTTTACGGTGATACATCTTATGTATCGCAGATATTCCGGAGGTGCGTTATTGAGTGCATGTCCTGTACCGTTACCATGAGTTTGCATGCTCGATATAATATATTTCGAAAATTTGTAGTCGAAATTGTTAGTTCACAAACATGTCACTAGAGGCGCTGCCTGTAGATGTATGGA
>DWKL01004571.1:0-10498 GCA_018249415.1 Phareas burnsi
GGATTGGTGAAGATACGGGTTAGTAGCTAACTCTTGTCGAATGTTTTCAAACCGCCCAGTAGGCCTCCGATATGGTTTAGCGCAGCTATGCAGTGATATCAACCGGGAGCGACAGCTTTACGTGCCCTCCGAAGCCCGGAAGCGCACATGAAATGTAGCCACTAGCGGTCACCCTTCCATCTTCCGACCGCGCCCGACGTTGCTTAACTTCGTTGATCGGTTACGATCTACGCAATACGACTTTGATGTATTAATCCCTACAGGCTGTAACCTTATTCAGTTCAGTAGACAAATGAACATCAAAAGAAAATCAATCACCGAGCGTTCGGGCAATTTGATTTCTCTACATATCGACATGTGAACTGTTGGCCAACATTTAATCCTTATGTTTCATCATCAACAAAACGGACGGGCTCGTCTTCCTAACGCACAGTTTCACTTTAATAGCAGATTCGTGGAACCGAAACGTTTCGTTCTGTTGCGCCATGACTGCAAAGGAGATTATGAAATATCGTATACAAATGTTGCGTTTGAACGGAACCGACGACGGCGTGAAATGCCGCCTTATCTTTGGTCTCTCCAGCTCCTTTATTGCTCCGACTCACCTTTAGAGACAAAGGGCGTCGTTCTTTCAAATTTGAACCTCTTTATTATGATAGCTTGCTGTTCTGTGTTCACGGTCTCTGTATTAATTTTAAATGTATTCTTTATTTCTAATTCTTTCGTTTCATTGTCATCATCATCATCTCAACCACCACCATCATCATCATCACCATCATCACCATCCATCATCAATAAATTGCTGTCCTACAGCTCGGCGTTAATGTCCTCTCGGAATGAAAAGAGTTATAGATCATCAAACTAGCCTTGTGAATGTCGTAAAACTTTACATCCTGGAGTATAGAGAGTAGAAGTATGTAGGTTTCCTTACGCTTTTTACTTTCAATCTTCACATTTCGTATAACCATATTGTGTATTCACTGTAAAATTTTAATTATGTCTAATAACAGAACCTCTTATAAATAAATTATTATATCTTTGTATACTTAACTCAATAATAAAAAGGCAATTTTTCTGTGAAGCTGTGAATATTCGAGACCATCATGCATGAACTTGGTCCTTAAAACTCCACGTGGCTCGCTTGATATAATATGTCGTGTGAGTGAGTACACTGCATACGGCATTGATCAAAGACGAGTTCTTAACTAACTTTTAGTTTGAATAGCTCATAAAATTGATATTGCGAACTTCAAAGCTATTAAGACTTCGTAAAAGTTTTGTACGCTTGAATTAACTAGGGTCTGAAAAGTTTTCCTTTCAGGAAAATCATTGCAAAGATTATATATGGAGACGTGATTTTTTACTTCAATTTAATGTTTACATGCATTTTTTTTTTCAAGTCCATAAGAAAGTGAATTTAAACGAATCACCTAGGTAATATTAAGAATGATATCTATCCATAAATAAAAAAAGAGATAGGTTATACGTAAGATGCAACAACAACCAACCTCAAACGGAACTTCGGTTTTGTTTGGGGTTGAATGTGGGTGTCCATGGGCTGCGGTGACCGCTTAACATCAGGTGCCCTGCATGCTCGTTTGCTACTTTACAAACATAAAAAAAAAATGTCTCGATTTGAGTTCCCCATTCGGTTTACTGAAGTCAGAAACCTTGACACGATACGTTAAAAATTATATACCCCAGTAATTTACATTCGGCATAATGTTATTGAGACTTTGAAATCGTTACAACTGTGCAAACGAAAATACAATTCACCGTAGACATGTAAGAGCTAATATTTGAGTTTGATTGCGTCAACTTTATGAAAAAGTTTATTTGTTTCGATAACTTTTATTGATTTAGAACCGACTGCGGTTTGACCTCGGTAGCACTCCTTACTGCCTTTTTGTAATGACAAACCCTTATAAGATATCCAACTCTTGAGTTGAGATTGGGTCATGTCAAATATTTTACTCATTAAAACCTACTCCTGGAGGCTACGCAGCGTTTACTGGAATGCTCCGGGATCACTGAAGAAATACACCGGTGCACTCCATTACGGGACGTCCCTTAAACCTTAACACTTTTGAGAATTTATTGGAAATTATCAGGTATTTATGTCTATCACGATGTTTTCTTTCACTGTTAATCGAAGTGATAAATAAATTAGAATTAAG
The DNA here is from genome assembly GCA_018249415.1 of Phareas burnsi. Lineage (NCBI taxonomy): Eukaryota > Metazoa > Arthropoda > Insecta > Lepidoptera > Hesperiidae > Phareas > Phareas burnsi. Next base: position 2,178 of record DWKL01004571.1, read on the forward strand.
AACATAATTTTTAAAAATCGGAAATGCATGGTTTTCCGAAATTGTGCGTCATGTGCGTATCTGGGATCTGAACCCTGGACACCCAGCATGAGAAGCCGAAATTTATAACACTAGGCCGTCACTGTTATAACTGAAGTGTTACCTCGTCTAGTGTTGTTACCACATGTTATAAAGTTCGTGGAACGAATCGGTGGGCTCCATGCGGCGTGGAACTCAAAGGGACAACTGTACCAATAATTACGTAACTGCCACGCATTAACAATGACACGTTTTTTTGATGCGTGCCAGCTATGTTTTGAATGCTTCAATGTTCTCAAAATGCACTTTAGATGTGACGATAAGTCTTTTTACCTGATTGCGGCAGACGGATACTTATGTTTTTCGAGTGTATGTATGTTTACGTCTTTGACTCAGCATGTGGCTTCAACCGCTTGATGGATTTGAACACGTGAGATGTCGCGAGATTCATCTTGGCAGCGCGAGCGATATTGGGCTCATAAACGTATCAAAAAATCAAAATTGCCTCTATAAAAATGCTTTGTTCGGGACAGTATATGTATATGTTTAATTAGTTAAGTGTTTTGCAGCCGGGTATTTTGTTTATAATTTAAATTAGTTTGGTAAAGTGTTATTGATTTAGAGTGGGATGATGTAAGTCTTAAACCAGATAGAGTTAATATAGGCAATTCAAAACCGCAAATCGTGAGTACTCGTTACATAATATAAAAAAGATAGAGTCAAAATTTGACTAGACAATTTTATTGCCAAAAAAATATCAGGGGCAAACAATACATATGAAAAACCCGTGAAAAGGTATATCGGTTTATATTAAGGTTATTTGAAACTATCTCTGCGGCAGTGACCACTTAACTCGGAGATTAAATTGATGGTTTTTGTTGTCAATGTCCATAGAAATATCTCTATTTCAACATTAGTGACAATCAATTGAGAGCAGTGATAGCCTAGTGGTTAAGATTCCGGCCTCTCAAGCTGAATGGCGGCGGATCGAAACCAGCACGCACCTCTAATTTTTGGAAGTTATGTGCGTATTAGAAATTAATTGTCACTTTCTTTAATGGTGAGGAAATCTACACATCTGAGAGTTCTTTGCAAAGTTCTCGAAGGTGTGTGAAATCTACCAATTCGTACTTGTCCAGCGTGGTGGACTATGGCTTAAACCTTCTCATTCTGAGAGGAGACCTGTGCCCAGCAGTGGGACATCAAGGTTTCGTTGATAAACAATCAATTGGTCTCTTAAGATATGTGGTCGGATTATATACACGCTTGTATAGCCCGCGTGGCAGCAGTTATTATACCACTTTGATACGCGCTGGCTTCCGGTTTCAATTCCCGGTCAAGCGGACATAAATTTAGATTTCTGTTCTGGGTCTAGGCGTTTGTGTACTCTTCTTCATATGTGGTCAAGGCACCCACGACACAGTATCCTAGTGTGGAGCTATGATTGTAGAAAACGTTAAAAGCGTTTTTTTTGCAACTTTATTACTGAAAACATGTTTTTTAAAGGAGAAAATGAAGTCGTACGCATAACAGTCGTGTCGTAAGTGTCGTGACCGTCCCATGTGAAGTGTAGCGTCGTCTGCTCGCATAATGACAATATGAGGTACACCTTTGAATATTCATGGCCATTGTCTCGGTTATTTAACTACTGTGCTCTACGTAACTATTTTAGAACACCTTGTACTATTTGTCACGTCTGGCCCACGGGGTTTTGTCGGATGTTTAGTGGATAAAGGAGGCAGAACACTTCGTGGTTGGACTCCTATGTCACCACCTCCATACATATGTCGGCCTTGTTACACGCAGCTGTGGTCTGGTTTGAAGACATTCACACACGGCCTAACTTTGTCCCTAGGGACATCAAAATATTCGTGTCCGTTATCAGGCAGACCTTAATTCCTATTTGTGTTGATGAGACGAATTTAAGGTGTACGGACTCTTCGTGATTGCTCTGCCCCCCCCTTCCTCTCCACTAACCCCCCTTGTTTAGTAAAACAGAAATCGTTTGTTTTTGAAATGAAAACATCTGAGTGATGATATCAAGAAATGGAAAAAAATAAAAATACTCACCCGAATTAGACATCAAAAGACGGAAATACCACCAACGTACACCGCTTGGTTTAGATCGCGTTATATTGAGATCATAACTCTATTGCATTAGGGGATTGTACTGCTCTGGACGTTATTTGTTTTGCAACTCCTGGAGAATGATAACTTTTTTTATTTACTGCAGTGCTGGGTGTGGGTCTCATAATGGTCCGCCATGTTCGCCAATTGCGGATTGGTAGACTTTACACACCTTCAAGAACTTTACAGCAAACTCTTAGGTATGCAGGTTTCCTCACAAGTGATAAACGATTTCTAATATATTATCACTTAACACAACATTGAAAGAACAAAGGTGCATTCGGGATCGAATCCAAGATCTCCTGTGTGAGGCCGGAATCTTAATCAAAAGTCTAGGTGATTCACCAACATATTTAAAAATTTACGAATCAAACAGTACCGTTCGTTCAAATTTACGGAGTATCTCAGTATTCGTTTGCGATATATACATAGTTATATTTTTAATTAATATAATATTAAACCACGTTAAATGTGTCCCAAACATCTTTCAACCTATTTAAACCATTTGGCCACTTGCCAGTCGGTATTCAACACAAGGACGCAGGAAGCATAGTTCTGGACGCTTGACCCGTATATCCACTCTGATATGCCTGTTTGAAAACATCTTTGTTATTTAATTGAATATATTATATTTTATTTAATAGAACTATAGTTCGTCCAGGAAAGTATCAGCGCCTTCCTCAAAATCCACCGTGAAGGAGTTCTTCTGTTTCGGTTAGAGTGGTGTGGTTGTTGGGGACAGTTAAAGCGAGGCGACCATCTTAGTCCTCAGGAGTAGTGACGCATCTACGTATGAACTTAGACAGTACTTCAATCCTATTTTAGATTAAGTGTGGTTGTACATGGGCTGCAGTGACCACTTAACATCAAGTGGTCTGCACGTTTGTTTGCTACTCTTCAAACATTAAAAAAAATATATGTCTTCGTTTGCTTCCAATCTATCCTAGAATAATACCAGTACCACGACGTAAAAATTCGTTCTGAGACGCTCATTGTTATGTAGTAATTGCGAATTGCTGTCGATCCTGAGCTTCTGGTACATACGTGCTGACAGCGACCTACGTTCTTAAAGGTTTGCGTTCTTATACGCGGCCCCTAAGCCGCCCCTTTGAGTTCATGGAATAGTTTCCTCCGACATTGCGAGGATAACTCGTGAGACTTCAGGTCGTACTAAAATATCTCTCTCCTAACATCACTGTGGACCCCTCATAACTTGATAATTTAAAAAGTCTTGCCAGAAATCCAATGACTGCAGGAGACAATGCTCTGAAAATAGCCCGAGAGCTCGTTCGAAAAGATAAGGCAGGTCTTGGATGGAAGATGTCGATTGGTATGTGGGTCGTGACAGCAGCAGAATATTAATAAATTCCATCCAGCGTTAGTTCAATTTCAAGTTCAACATAATGCGTTCAACTATTCTCGCAATATGTTATTCGTTATTTTTATATCTCTTCCTGGATAGATCCCGTATGAGTCCCATTGATATTGGTTACAACATTGTATACGGTTCGAAGCTCATTTGTATCCGTTTACATTTATAAATGACTATGCCCAATATATTTCAAAATCAGATCGCAGACGGGACGGCGTTATGCAACATTCATGAGACCGATCGACCACCGATCTCAATGAATATTTGAACGTTGTTGTGTAGGTGACTGGCTCGACTTTGTATCGATTTATTGCTCGAGCTGTATATAAATAGAAACAAAGGACAGGTAAGTTCAAGAGGGCCTCCACAACACTCACGTCTCCTTTATAGCAGTTATGTTCGCGGTGTTGTTTTGTATTGCTCTAGTCTCGGCTGCGGTAAGGTAGACTTACTGACGAGAGTGACGAGGTGTTCCAATGGTGTCGGCGAGAGAATCCGACACATATGTATGCTCTCGCGGACACCATTGGAACACCTTTATATGACACACTTTAGATACGATCCTTCTTAATTTTAATTTGCGTATTGGATATTTTTATTTGTGGTCGTTGTTGTGGGGCTTGTCATCATCATCGACCCATTAAAGTCCCTCTGGTGGGCACAGATCACCACTCAGAATGAAATGGGTTGGGCCAAAGTCCACCACTTAGGTAGACTTCACACACCTTCGAGGCCGTTACAAAGAACTCTCAGGCATGTAGGTTTCCTCATTAAGATTTCCTGCGCCGTTAAAGCAAATGATAATTTATATCTAATATGTACTAAATTTCGATAAATAAGTGCGGGATTCCGACCCCGGACCCACAGTGTGAGAGATCAGAATCTTAACCACTACTATTATGTAAAGTATAATGCCTTACGCATACAGGTAGTTTTGCTAAAAATTTGACTCATTTTTTATTTACCTACTGTTTCATAACTTGATGAAGTTAAGAACAGATATTAGTTATTTTATATAGGTTACTGGTTTTCTGTAAAATCAACAAACGATTTCCGATCAAAGCGTAAGCAAGCAAATAATTTTACGACTTCCAATTCGGCTATGAAGAGTTGTTATAGATTTTACGAGATATGATACAATATCATTCGTTTCACAATGACGCGCGTTCCATTCAATATTCAATCTTATGTCCTTGTTAAAAAGATCGACTTCTTAGGTTTATTAATGAAATTTAGCTGAGCGGCGTGCTCATCAAGCATATTGGTATACGGCTTCTCAGTAAGGGCTAATCGATGTTTGAAAACGTTTTGTGTTTCGCAACTGTCGACCTCCGCGCCACTGTAGGACGTTTAGTGTGGCGTGACTACGGAAAGCTCTTATCGACGGTTGATTGATAAAAGCAAATGCCATTAGTCAGTTAGTTATATTACCGATACAAATAAGCCTTGAACCTGCCTATGATTTTTGGTTTAAACCCAATATTAGATATCGTTCATCACGCGTGCATAATTTGTGTATAGGCCGTTTCCGGTTTCTAATCACTCCGGCGTCTGGCCTCGGAGGATCGATCTTTATGGTTAATTTTTTTCACTATCACGATTCGAGACTTTACGCTGCTCGTGCTGCTGGTCCACATGATCTCAATGCGTTAATTGTTGCTAGTGTTTTAAACAATTAATATGACTGGGTTATTTTGTTTGCATTAAAATGCTATTAAATTTGTTATTAATTTTGTTTATGTGAGAAGCATAGCAAACGAGCGTGCATGCCACCTGATGTTCAATGGTGACTGCAGCCCATGGACACGCACATCTAACCTCAAACTAAATAAGTTCAATTTAGGTCGTATGAAGATGCGTTACTACCCTTGAGGATTAAGATTGTCGCCTCGCTTGTGTGTGTATCCGACAACGACCGCTCTCTCTCCAACCGAAACGCCAAAATTGCTTTAAGGCAGATTATAGGGCGGCGTTGAAACTTCCTCGGTCGAATTGTAGTTCTACCACCTATTAGTAACAATATCAACAATATAACATAATGTTAGTATAAAAATGTAACAAGATTACGGGATATGAAAGATACAAATTTGTCTTCAACGCCCTCTATGATTTCTGGTTGAATACACTATGTCACGGCGCTTCATTGAATAAAATTACGGTGTTGAAACAAATTACAAACTTTTTACCGTGTTGGTTCAAAATACAAACTTATTATTTATAACGACACACGTTTTACTCGGCCTGTTGATCTATTGAAATTTTATCCCATACGCGTAAAATCGTGTAATATAAAAATACTTAACGTATAACATATAACGTAAACTTAAAATACTTAACGTATTTAGGGGACGCTTATGTCCAGCAGTGGACATTCAAAGGCTGATAGATAGATAAAACGTATAATATTTGCGTTATATTTCGTTTTTTAAATCTAAATTCGCGGTATGCAGAGCGTTGTTGAAACATACCTTGAATACTACGCGTGTACATCCTGTTTCGAATGGAATCACTTTCTAAGCTAAAGTAATAACGTCACAATAACGGTTCGACGCCCCTTCTAGCCATAAATGATTCCGCACACGAAATTTATGTCATATAGATGCATTGAGGTGAATGCCGCGCGGTTTATCGATATTTCAGTCACGGACTCCCATCACTAGCGGAGCCTACGTAGGCTTTTCATATGGCGTTCCGCACATGTTCGACAACTTTTTCGTAGGCGATTGTCGGCGACGGATATTATCAGCTGACACTTGAGGGTGAAAGGTCAAGTGGTGAGAAGGGTATCTTAACGAATAACCAGGATAGGTCCTTAGAAACGCGATAGTTTCTTAGAATAGTCTAGTTCCTTAGGATGAAACAAACAAAGAAACTTGTCGCTTCATCGTATCTTACGATAACATATTATAGTATCTTTATCGTCAGTGACGCGCTTTAGATGTTTGACAGTCCGGGAATTGTACCCGGTATGATTACGTATGTCGTATTGACATGTTAAATTCTTGTGATCTACGTAGGTTTTTCATATCCCACACGTGATCGGAACAACTATTAAGTGAAGTGTTTGTCAAGCACACAGCCGGATGTATGGTACAAGTTTAATTTCGTTTAGTTCAAGAATTGCTATTGTATAGTGATGAATTAATTAACTGTTTGCCGATATTACAACGTTTACATTTGTATTTTAAAGTTAGATGTGTTCTAATGATGGTGACTCATGCAACATGTTTAATTAAAAGATTTAGTCGCAGAATATCTATTTTGCTAAATGTTAACTACTCAAAAAAGTATTCTTAGCGAAACGTCACATTCGCGAAATTACTGTAGCAAAACGTCTCTCTCACGAAATGACTTCTTTGCGAAACGTCACTTTTGCGAAATGTCTTCTTTGCGAAACGTCACTATCCTGAAATTATTTTTGCAAAACGTCACTTTCGTGATATTATCTTTGCAAAACGTCACTTTCGTGAAATATCTCTTGCAAAACGTCACATTTGCGAACCGTTGCTTTCGCAAAATATCTATTTTGTAAAACTTCCCACTATCATAATGTTTCTTTCGCGAAATATCCCTTACGCAGAATGACAAAACTACCTGTTCTATTAATTTGTTTGTCGTGAGCACCGCGCCCTTACTAAGAAACGATGAAACGACAGTTGTATCGACAGTGGTGGACCCTTAAGTAATTTCAATCAGTCATTCGAATTTGAACGTTATTGCGTTCAATTTGAATGGTAGAAATGGATGAAAGTCCTGTCTTCACTTTCTATCGCCCACTGAAGTTGAGACGAAAGTTGGTCTTAAGGGGGCAATAAATGAAGATCTCTTTGAAGAACGTGTCGATTCTGGTTTAATTAGTAACATTTGTAAAGTTGTTAAGTATTTTTAGTATTCGATTACTTGTGTGTTATTTTTAATGCTTTTTAAATAGAATATTTTTTCAATTTTGTCAGCAAATGGTGCTGCTATTTGAATACTTGTTACGACAATTTTGAATTATATATTTCCAACCCGCACTTCATCTGCACGGTAGACTCTGACCAAAAAATAATTTCGTTCTAAGATGAGATCTGTGCCGAAAATCGGTATGTAATGGATTTATGATTATGTAGTTCTTGAGATCATAAGATTTTATCTATTAAACTTTAATCAATAAAAAATTAAACTTGATTAAAATTCTTGTGCTACCAAAGAATTGTTTTGAGAGGATTCTTTTTTTATTTTCAACCATCAATTCCCGTCGTCAGTTATAAATATCCGTAGTCTCACGGACGGTGGTCTGAGCTCCGCTTATTGGGTTAATTATCGCGGGATGTAGGTCGCCCTCTGGATCTGGAGGTGCAATGGTGTTATTGTTCTAAGAGTCACAATAGTGTGTAGGTAGTTAATTATTAATGTGTTTGTTTAGCTTTGATTTAAATACTGAATGAATACTTCAACTTAATGGATTTTTACTAGTAGAAGTACTAATCAGGCATACAGTACATTTGCTTACATGCAAATTAATGTTATTGGCTAATTTGATCGATATATACGTATTTTTTATAACATATTTTTATCAAATAAAAAATAATAATAAGACAGGAATTTTATTATGGATAAATGTTTTTTTATTTTAATATTTAGAATATTAAATATTTAACGGTAGGGATGTTAAACGTATCCAGCAAGGTACGCCTTTTTATATGAGAAGAGTAGCAAATGAGCGTGCAGGATGGTGTTAAGTTACCTGATGTTAAGTGGTCACCGCAGCCCATGGACACCCACATCCAACTTCAAACAAAACCGAAGTTCCGTTTGAGGT
>DWKL01004572.1:0-10497 GCA_018249415.1 Phareas burnsi
CCCCCCCCCCCCCCTCCCCCCGCCCCCTTGATAGTGTGTGATTCCACCAAAATGCCCTCTTACTACCCCCCCTATCTAAAGTGTACAATATTTTTTCTCGCCCCTCCAGACGCTTCGTCCTAAATAAAAAACATTTAAGTGCCTATCGGGTCACCCATATTGTTAAATGTATGGGGTGCCACCCCAAATTATTTTTTTTTCTTAATTTCACCACATCATGATGTAGCAATTCATACAACACACAGCGTTCCAAATTTCATCGAAATAATGCTACTAGTCCACGAAAAAAATAGCTATAATGTAGAGACAAACATATAGACAGAAAGACATGACGAAATTATGGGTCAGTTTTTACCATTAACAAACATCGAAGGAACCCAAAAACGCCTTGCGGAATGCCGACACTCGAACATAAAGTTCAAGGTTTACCGAAGGCTCAACCCTGCTCTGGGCATGAATAATAAATTGGAGAAGGATCGAATGGCCGAACATTCGAGCGTCTGACAAGAGCATACGAAATGGATTATGATTTTCAGGAGACCTGAAAGGCGCTTAGAGGTTCTTAACATAAATTGTGATTGTAATAATAATTATAAATGACTATATGCTTTTTTATGTAACTCACCTGATGTTGAGTGGTCACTGCAGCCCATTGAGACCCGTATCTAACCTAAAACAAGACTGAAGTCATATCTAAGATCATACGTAGATGCATAATTGTACCCGGCAACCATACCTCTCGAACCGAAACACAAGAAGCGCGACGGTGGTACCGCCCCGGACGAACTATTGTAGTTCTACCACCTATTACCGTTACTACCACCACATAGATATAACAAATCGTAACGATTAATAAAATAGCACCTATTGCCAACACGTCCAGCAAAAGTAAACAAACACATTACCTTACACGGCAGGATAAGCAATGTAAAGCGATTAAGGTCTAAGCTTGCATTGTGTTGGGATTATGAACGTTGAAGCAGATTACAACAGACGGCTGGGTGTTTCGAAACCTCGAACGTCACTAACTTGTATTATTTTGTAAGTTTTTACACGACAGCGACATGAGGGTTATGTTTTTTGAGTATATATATGTCATCATCATCATATCATCAACCCTTTAATGTCCCACTGTTGGGCGAGGGTCTCCTCTCAGAATGAGAAGAGTTAAGCCATAATCCGCCACGCTGGCCATGTGCGGACGTTGGAACCACATTGGAATATTTTACTCACCTTTGAGAACTTTACAAAGAGCTTTTAGATGTGTAGGTTTCCTCGCAATGTTTTCCTTCACCGGTAATATAAGTGATAATTAATTTTTAATACGCACATTATTTCGAATAAGAGGTGCGTGCGGGGATCAATTCCCGGACACCCAACAAGAGAGCCCGGAATCTGAACCACTAGGCTATCGCTGCTTATGCTTATATGTATGCATGTCTATATATTTCTAGTATCTGACGAGTTTCGTGGCGCCGCGGTTACTATACCGGTTTGACACGCAGAAGGTTCCAGGTTCGTATCCCGGCCGGGTAGACATGTAAATGTTGAATACAGATTTCTGTTCTGAGTCTGGACGTTTTGTTGTGTGTTATTTGTGTTTTTCTTGGGCACGTGCTGGGATCTAAAGGAGTAAACAGATTTTAATATATGAGGTGTCGTTAGATTCGCCTTGACACTGCAAGTGACACTGCATACATAAATTGCAGTAACAGAATACATGAAAATCAAAACCACATCTTAAATTTGCTTTGAGACAAGTCATATGCGTGACATAGTAATTAGTTAATGGTTCTTGTAGTCGATTTTTGTTTCTAACTTAATTTGTCTTGTAGTTTCTATTTTATTATGTAAGAAATTATAAATACATATTAACTTAATTTTATGTGCAAATAGTACACTTACTACATGTAGGTGACGCGTTTTTAATAATTTATATTTTTAAATATGTAAAGAAAATACATGTGTATTTCTAAAATTTAAACTTAAATAAATAATTAAAATTTTAAATTTATAAAACACTGGCGTAAAAAAAATTAAAAATCTACTAAAACACTAAAATATAATGTCAAAATAAAAAAAAACTTTCTTACATTTATCCAGAAAATATTATACTCAACGACGATATTGAACCTAAGGATCGTCGACAATTCCCTGGAATCCAGATGAGTCATCGCTTTACCCACGGGGAATTGTGGATAGCTTAGGAGCTTTCGAATGACTCATCCTTACTTGCTTCATCGCAAAACGCGGCGCACTTCTCAAGATCCGAGGTGTATCCGTATTAAGGGCATAGACACAACGTCGCTTTTCGGGTTCCGTAGCTTAATAGCAAAAATGCTTCCCTGATAGCTACGTCGTGCCCGTCTGTCCAAATGTCACAGATTAGACATTTTGTTAAATGTCGGCGACTTTATATTGATGCTATATAGATGAAATTTGGAATGGGCAGGCCGCGTGATGTTAACTGTCGGACATACACATGTAACCTCAAACAGTAGTAAAGTCCTATCTGAGACCACTCATAGATACGACCATATTAGATAGGCCACTATTCCTGAGGACTAAAATAGTCTCGCTTGTGTGTACCGGCATCCACACCTCTCTAACACATTGACTGCGGCGCTAATATTCGAAACAATCAACCCGTGCGGCGCGTAACGCTACAGGCGTGTTCCAGGATGGCGGCACACGCCGTGTGCTTGCGAGCGGCACGGGTGACGCGGACAGTAAAACACGACAGATGCGTTTGCCGCAGTCAATGTGACCGATTATATGTGCGATGGCGGTACCTCCCCGGTCGAACAATATTCTACCATCTAATATTCAACATTATGAACGTGTGCAAAGATACAACTTGCCGACTGCATTCTGTTTGCTGCGCGGTTTAGTTGCGTTTGCCGCGCGTTGTCAGCTCATTTCAAATGTGTGCGTAGGCCCTTAATTTGTTTACACAAAATAACTGATAACATACCGAGATCTATGTTACCGGAAATACCAGAATACATACATAATACGATATAACTCCAGTTCCGCGATAATTTATTGATAAGTGAATGTAAACATTTTAATGAAGTTATGTGGAGTTCTTACGCCGCTTGTTCGAGGAGCTTTCGAAGCGAATCATTGCTTCTGCCAAACCAGTTGATGTTCGAAAAAAATTCTATTTGAATTTGAAACTTGAGTACATCTGACTTACAATCATCACGACAAGAATAAAGACTTAAGTAAAAATACTACACATACATACTTACATACACATACGCTTTGTATCAAACGAAAGGACAGTACGCTAATATAATCATCAACCTATCAGTGTCCCATCGCTGGGCACGGGTTTCTTCTCAAAATGAAAAGGTCTAGGCCGTAATTCACGACGCTAATCAAGTGCGGATTGGTCCACTGCACACACTTTCGTGAATTATACACAGAACTCTCAGATGTAGCTGTCCTTGCTATGACAATTAATTTCTAATGCGCACGTAACTACGAAAAATCAAAGGTTTGTACTTGATTCGAACCCCGAACCTCCCGCGTGAAATGCTGGAACCTCATCATTAAGCTATCATTTCAAATAACCCCCATTTTCTATGGTCACATAGTTATTGCACAATAAAATATATACATCGGCCTGTCTCTATATAATCTTGGAACCAAGTGAATTTACGGGGAATCAGTATAGAAATATAAAGGTCGCCTGGATGAAAATTACAAACTGTGGTACAAACGCTCGAAATCTCGAAAGAAAAATCCAAGTTAACGCGAGACCACATCAATAAGGCGGAGTGACTCACCGGCGTGGCTCACACGTTATTAGTTTGTACGGCTTCGGAAGCAAAGCCTTATTGCTCCGTGTACGTCACTGCGTGCTTGTAGACTGTCTTGGAGTGTGTTCACATTAGGTGGGACTCTAATCGCTTGAATTGATTATATAAATAAAATTTGGAAAGTGGGTATTTTTTAAACTGCTATACATATCATGATGTAGTGAAATTACAAAAAATAATGTTACGGATGTCACACTATACATATTATCGTGGGATGAAAAATATCCAGTGCATGCCCAGGCATGTTAGGTATCATTCGACATTTTTAAAAATGGTTTCTAAATGACTTTTTATTCCAATCATTATTTAGTGTGATAAGCATAGTCATAAGTGTTTTCACATCGCGATGACGAATCCATCGTACGATGATCAGACAAAAGCGGAATCATCGAGAAGAGAGAGCATTAATAGTTTAACGATGTCTCGTTGAAACTTGTGGGGGACACGGACCAAACGTGCCGAACATCTTATTTTTATTTCTTAATTTATATCTTTCTTCTCGTAAATTATTTTCGTTGTATCATTTTTTTTATGTGAGAAGGGTAGCAATCGGGCGTCTCTGCCATCTCATGTTAAGTGGTCACTGTAGCCGATGGGCACCCACATTTAAACACAAATAGGACTGATGTCCTACCTGAGGTCACGTTACTACTAGCGAGGACTGAGATGGTGGCTTCGTTGTAAGTACACCTGTCGAACACAAGAACTTCACGGCGGATTATGAGGGCGAGAAACCTTCCCGGAAGAACTATAGTTTTACTACCTATTCAACTTAATGTACTTAATGTAGTTTTTTATTTATTACGGCGCTAAGAAAAACACCGTTCACTATAGAACATATTTTAATTAACCGTCATAGTGACATCTTTTGTTAAAATCTTTCATCTTCAGCTTCTCTCAATTTTATACACGTCCCTGTCCCCGGCCCTGCCAACATCTCCAGCAAAACCCTCCTTTTCGGCACCTATCCCATCTTCACTATGCCAAGTGAAATCATCTCTTTAATCGTAACATATCTATTTATTACAAAAGTAATGATAGCTTAGTGATAACATTCCGCCTCTCACGCCGGGGGTCCGAGGTTCGAATCACAGACACGCGATTCTGATTTTTCGCCAATAATTATCTCCGTAATAGAAATTGAAATGATTATCGGTTTTAACGGTGAAGGGAAACATCGTAAGGAAACCTATACACATACTTCTCCGTGATGTAATCAAAAGCGTAAAGCCAATTAATTCGCATTTGACGAGCGTGGTGGACTGTTCTGAGAGGACTCGTAACCAGCAATGGAACAATAATTGGCTAATGAAGGCGCTTGTGTGGCCTGATTAAAAGGAGTTGAAGACAGGCATACTTATATGAAGCATTCCAAATTAGCCCTTCCCTCAATCCCTTCAAACTAGAACACAGAAGCTCCGCACAGTAGGTCATAAAGAAGTATAATGGTGATGTCTCTAGCATTTCAAATATCCACATACAAACTTCCCTTAAACAGGTCAAAGCGACTTCTATAAGCCGATAATAAAGAATGCCTGATAGACTTGTTCGTGACGCAATACCAGCTGGCCGTGAACTTGTTAATGCAATAAACAACGCGGTTGCCACATCGGCGCCGGTACATTTCCGTTCTACACTTTTTGTGTATTCCGCGGTTTTCTGGTTGTTGCGACAGCGATTTCATTGACATGCCTTTAAGTATTTCATGCTAATTGTAGCTAAATCTAAATTGAATTTCGGTAAGATAGCTAGATCGAATTTCGTCATGCCCGTCTGTCCGGTAGTCTCTATATTAAAGCCATTTTACTCGGAGACTAGACTGGTATTGGCACTGGATATGAACTTCCTTTTTACCGCGTACGCGCAGTGTATAGAACTAACTTCCTCCAGAGGTATTCCCGGAGCTATATTCCATATGACAAAGAGTCCATAAAAGTACAAAAGGAACTCACCGTCAACGCCTGCGACGTATTTATGACTCTTCTAGTATTGCGAAACTCCAGGCGATGATGACCACTTTCCATCAGGTGACTTATCTGCCCTATCGCTTAGTTATAAAAAATCCGAAACACGGCACACGGGTCTCTCTTATACAACCGAGGGCTGCCCGGAGTTATTTTAACGATATGCTTAACAATTTTACTTTAATTTCTAAATAATTAAAATTAGCATATTAATTACTTGTAAGAGCCATTCGTACATTACTCGTTGTTAATATTCAACATTGCATAATGTTTACATTACGCATCCTATTAAAATTTTAATTAAGATATTTACATTATAATTGATAGTCATTGCTTGTGGTATTTTAATTTTGAAATTAGCAACGAGCATGCAGTCCACCTGATACTAGATTTGAGAGGTGATAGAACTATAGATCGTCCGGGGAAGTACCACCGCCGCCCTTATAATCTGTGTGAAACAATATTTGTGTTTCGGTTGGAGAGGTGCTGTTTCCGGACACACTTACAGCGAGGCGACCATCTTAGTAATCAGGAGTAGACCTCAGACCGATTTTTGGTTTAGTTTGGAATTAATGTAGGTGTCAATGGACTGCAGCGACCACTTTACATCGGGTCACCTGCACGCTCGTTTGTTACTCAAAGAACATAAAAGAAAAAAAAAACTAAGGTCACTGCAGTCCATAGATATTTTAAAATAAGACGTAAATTAAAAAAAAACTGTTTACCACGACTTTAACAACAGCATTACCCTATTTTTCCAAATGTTGCCAATAAAGATAGTATTTCCGGCAATACTGACAAATCGCTATTTTTTATATATTCTTTCTGCACACATCGAATTAAATGAAGATGACCAGAATCAAACAAGTCAGCTAGATCCTTTATGGAAGTCAGCCATAAAGGATAATAACAATACTGTCGATACAAGCTCTGAACCAATCAACACTCAATCACCGGAGTTGCTGTGATCCTTTACCGTTAAAGCAAGTGATAATTAATTTTTAATTGCCACATAACTGACCAAAATCAGAAGTGCGTACGGGATTCGAATCCCGGATCCCCAGCTTGAAAGACCAGAATTTTACTTCTATCTATTAATACTCGATAAGGTATATATACGAGTTATTAATAGCCTCGATGTTTTACTAATGGGTAGCCTTGTAACCAGGGAGATACCACCACTGTTGACCAGGGAGATACCACCGCCACCCACAAAATCCACCCACAAATGTATGGTTACATGTGGGTGTCCATGGGCTGCAGTAACCATTTATAGTAAGGTGGCCAGCACGTTCATTTGCTATTGCTACTTTTCAAACATAATAATAATAAAAAAATACCCGAAGTGAGTCGAGTGAAGATATTGTGACTTCTAGAACTAATAGTACGACAATGGCGTGATGGATCGCGCTTCACTAAATGGTACCTTCGCAGCCGTGCTTCATGAAGACTGTATTTATCTTGGCGAAGATTGCCGAGTTTCTTTGTGGACCCGAGGATCGCATTGTGCGATTTCCCCAACAATACCTGGCAAAGTACTGCACTCAACTTTTACTTTAAAATCGCCATTTTATATCGTTTGCATTGTTTTTTGTTTGAAAGCTTACAACATAATCTTCTCATCATCATGCTGCCAGAGAACTGTAAGAACAGGAAGGGTACAAAATGTATTCATTCAAAATTTTTAGAAATCGGAGTCACGATGGGAGTACAAGGGAATAGGCGGTATTTCATATCGTGAGGTTTGTGGGGTGTCGTTGATGCCATAGATACTACAAAAAAGTGTACGCAAACACCAAGAACCAGAACACAGATTCATATCCGTCATTTAAATATCTGCCTGGCAGGGGACTGTACACGGGACTTGCTTATCAGACCAGTATGCTGATCGATACGTCACACAAATAACTTATTTCACTTATCCCCGTATTTCAAAGTTAAATAGTTTGGCGTTCAAACTTATTCAATATAGATTTACAGAAGATGTGGTGCATCCTAAAGTAACGCAACGCAACTAAAACTTTGTCGTAGGTTTGCTTTCAAACGAGTTTTTAACGATTTGTACCTTACACTATTTCTGCCTTATAGAACAGAATATATAATAGTAATAGAGTGTTTTTAGTAGCACTGTGTAGTGTGTACAAAAAATGCGGTAGGTATACTTGAGGGGCTGAAACAGACCTCAAACATAACTAAGCAACTAAGATACTCCTCGACCGATTGACACAGGAGCTCCGGATATATTTGAAGTTGTAAAACAATAACGGGAACCACTATTCTACAGAAAATACTCCCAATAATGTTAAACAAGACATTATATTAGATATAAAAAACCCTGCTGCAACAATATAACTAATTAAGGATATTTCGATTTTTTTTAATTTAAATATATACTAGTATCACTTGCGCTACCAAGACGAACATCACATATGTTTAGGCCACAACCGTTAAGCCACAGCCGTAAGCACTAAGCCGTTTAGGCCACAGCCCGTGTCATAGAAATAGACACACACATGCACATACATACACTCGCAAAACATAAATCTCCTACTATTGCGGTCTGGGAGAATAAGACAACTTAATAATACAATAAGTCTCTAGTTACAGGAAGACTCGTGCCTAACTATTAAAGGTTCACAAAACGATTAATAGATAAAGCATTTATTAGCGACGCATTCAATTTACGACTAATTGGAAATTAAATTTACATTAAGAATACGAAATAACAGGTTTAAACAAACGTTATACCAATATTTGTTCAAATCTTCTTGAGTTACGTGCGCTCATTTGCCAAGCGTATTTAACTAAACGTAATTAAATAATTAGGAGTCGCTATCAAATTAATGCTCATACTCGATCATATCATAATGTGTTGATAATTAGTATTATGATCATTACTGTACCAGTCTTGATCACATCTCATAATGAGAAGCGTTTGGACAAAGTCGACAACTTTGGCCAAGTACGGATTCATAGATCTCACGCTCGTTTAGGAATTTTACGAGGGGGCCATGTAGACTTTCTCACCAAGTTTCTCTTTGCCGTTAATATTATGGTTACACTCTATGATCTTCTACAAAAAGATTCGATAGTTTTGGGAAGCCATACATCGCTGTCAGATGTGAAGACAACTTAAAGGAGAATCCACGATAAATTAAATTTTCCAGATCTAGCCAACATTCTTAAATATACGGTACCCTGGAATCACCTGCACTGCTGTACTGCTGTGTGATGCCCCAACTGCATAAACCAGTGCGAGAATCGATTTTCTCTATTTTTAATGAGATGTTTTAAACTGGACGAAAGTTGACAGTAAAATGGTATTCAGTTAAGTATTTATGAAAAGTAACATTCAATTAAACACATGAATCTAGTAAAGGCAATGTTAATTAAGAAACGGTCATTATTCACATGTAATCAATAAGATACTACTAGGAAACGAACCATCAAAAATAAAGAACGGACTTTCATATCGTCAAGATTCCGTATCGCGCAGGATATTCGAAATTGATAAAGCAGCGTGGCTCTAGCAGTGTGTAAAATCGTATCCTCCTTCAGACCGGCGGAAAATAACATCGGAAATATCATTACGCGCTGATCCGCTCCTGATGCCCTGGTAACAAGATGCCTTATTTGATGATATGGTATGATCCTAAAGATTTTTCAGTGGCTTTGTTTTGTACTTCTACGTAAAATTTATTCGTAATCTACCCGCCTGATATTAATGCTTGCAATTTTTTTTTATTGAATAGAAGCAAACGAGCTTGTGGTACACCCGATGGTAAGTGTTCTGGTAACAAACTTGTTGGTCACTGCCGCCCATTTACTGTAATTAATCACACTAAATGTATACACATCAACAACAAATATATTTGAACCTGAGATCGGCCACGGTTGCGTTGCTAACCTAGAGGACTAAGTTGGAACACTTCTTATCGGTGTCTCGTCACACCCTTCAAACCAGAACACAGCAACACTGCTGTTATGAGGCAGGTTTATATGAAAAGTGAACTTAGAAGTGGCGCCCCTGAAGTCGAAGCACGAAAGTATCTAATGCCTTTAAAGTTCATCGAAATGTTCCGATCGTGATTGGCAGATTGTTACTAATCCTTGGTCAAACCCACATTGAAAACGCTTGGAGTACTACGGATAATACTCCATATCTTCAAAACAGCTGAGCCTTTGACGATCTTTCTGGCAAACTCATCAGCATAAAGATCCGCCACTCTAAGTATTCCAAGTTCAATTCCCAGAACATCTAAGTTGAACATGAAATTATATTTTTGTCCTGTATCGAAGTGTTCGTTTTCTGTGTGAAATCCAAAAAATGGTATTTTTTTTTTTAATAAAAAAACGTTTTGATAGATTTCGAAAAATTTGAATGGATTGGATGAAGAATGCGTTTTTAGCTTTATTAAAAATCAATATTCATAAACGCCTAGTTGGATTGGCTGGAAAATGGATTTTAGCTTTATCTTTTTATATTAAATTAATATTCATGAACGCCTAATAACCTAGTCAATTAGGAGGGGTTTCAGAGACAAGAAGAAATTATGAATATAATCATATTATATAACTGATTTTAAGCTAATATTATCGCGGAAATTATACATTTTTTATATTATGTAACGTCAATAGTTTCTCCCCGCCACCGCAGTTTCGCCGTGACCACGGCCCATGCAACTGGGCTGAAATATAGGCAATTC
>DWKL01004573.1:0-10497 GCA_018249415.1 Phareas burnsi
AAAAACATCTATGGTCCAAGTTTCATGTATCACCATTACCAATCAACTCAGATTTTTTTTGGTTGCAGAGTAACAAAGTATCCTGGCCACCTAATGTTAAGTAATCATTGGATCCTATGGACGTCCACATCTAACCTCAAACAAAACTGAAATTCTATCTGAAGTCGTACGTAGATGCGTCACTACTCCTGAAGCCTAAGACTAAGCCTCGCTGTTAAGTGTGCCCGGCAACCGCACCTCTCCAACCGAAACACAAAAACTGCTTCACGGCGGATTACAAGGGACGGTGGTGGTACTTCCCCGAACGAACTATAGTTCTACCTATGAAATAAAATTACTATGGCATACAAACAGACAAAGGGGATCAGACGAAGTTATGTGTGATTTTTTGTCATTTGGCTACGGAATCGTAATAAACAAAGCTTTGCCAATAATCAACGGCTATCTTTAGGAGCGTCTCATCAACATCAACTTATTGCTGGGACTGTGCTGTGAGTCACGGGTCTCTCTAAAACTGGAAGGGTATATATTGATTGGCATTGGGGATTGTAATATTTCACATACTTTTGAGAACGCCACGAACGAATTAATGAAAATTATAATTTTTATTATGCACACGTATTTCGGAAAATCAAAGACATTGTACCGCTAATATGAGGCCAAATTTCTTATTTCTATGGCATATGTTCACTGTCGCCTATGCACATCTATTATCAACCTCAAATGAAATTGAGGTCTTACCTGAGCTACTTCTCAGAGCTAAATTGGAACGCATCGGGTTTGTTAACCCTCTTCTAAGAGAGGATTAGTAAAGCCTAACCTCAACTCACTCTCTTATCTCGCCTTGCAAACCAGAACAGAATAGCTGTTGTTATAAAGCAGAAGTAGGTAGTGCCTCCGGCGTCGAATCAAAATGGGTTCTATTACGGTTGATAGTATATAACTTGGTATAAATAGTATAATACAACTGTATACTAAATATGAAAATCTATACTAACATAATAAAGATAAAAAAATAGTTTTTTTGTTTGAACGCGCTAATCTCTGGAACTGGCTTGTCGGATTTTAAAAAATCATTTTGAATTTGATAGGTTATTTATCGAGAAAAGTTTTAGACTAGACAACATCACTATATGAATCACCATTAAACATTTAGATAAAAAAGTGTACCACAAGAACGAAGACGCGGATGCGGGCAGGTTTTGCCGATCAGATTTTGTGAATGTATAATACGTTTAGAATCTTGAAATGGTAATTTGTTTTTTTTTTATTTAACGTTAGGTTATACTTGTGTTTTTTTTCGTTGTACGTTTTTATACTGACGACCAAGACGATGAGTGTCATGGTCAAGACGGGGCCGAGACCCTCTCGCCCTCTTTACTCTCCCGTCAGGCGGGGGCGTGACGGGAAGTGAAGAGAGCAAGACAAGGATGTGACGGAGTTGAGACGGGACGTGACGGAATAGAGTTACTAAAATGAGCATAAGTAGCAGGATTACACTGTTTCAGTTCCTTTATAATATAGACGAAGCTTGCTACAATGTAGTCGCGAATAACAGATATTTATGTATAAAGCTAAAACTTGAATGATCAAGTAGAGGATTAGCTAGTTTAGCGTAAATACGATTATCCGTTTTATTGTATAAAACTATTACGTGCATTACAATAATATTTATTTGATCGCCTATTTCCTACAATAAATCATTCATGAATGATATATCAACACGGTTCAGGATGTAGTTCCTGTACCTCCTCTACTAGGAAGCAAAGTAGTTTCATTAAAATACAGTACTACTAGCTTTAATAGCCATACGGATTTATGCAGATACTCTCATAATCATAAGGGCAAGTATTATTGTTTGAAGTTAAAGCTTGTTGATTCCTTATTAATTATTTGTAATTTCAACATAGTTGGCATTTAAACTAATGATACCAAACATAAACATTATCTTTGAATTTATACTTCCTCAGGAGCGTTAGAGAAAAATAATAAAAATTAAATTTTAAGACATGCGTACACCGTCACACAAAGGACAGGTTTAATGACCTTTCATAGCAATACTCGCACGCAAAGACAAATATGCAATTGAATCACAGGACATGAATAAAATGGCACCATTTCACCATAAAATGGAAAATTAAGCTTATAGAAATGTTAAGCTTACACTTCAGCTAACAGTTTGTATTGTGGCCTATTTGAATTGGGATTTTTACGCAAAGATAGAATATGAAGAAGACTTTACTCCTAAGGTCTAATGTGGTCGCGTCGGTTTTAAGAATACCCAACAACCAAACCTTTCCAACCGAATCACAAGAATTGTTTCTCGACGGATTGCGAGGTTGGCGGTGATATCTCCACTGGCAAACTATAGCTTTACCACGTGTCAGTTAGTGCAAGGAAACAGCAAAACTGGAAAAGAGCACACGGACAGGCTTGATATCCTTAAACTTAGCTTAGCTATATCCCAGCATTGCTGCTCACTATGTTTAAATAATTACGCCAAAGTTAGAGGCACTTTAGCAATCCTATCACATGCACTCGCTTAGAGATATAGATGTAGCCATGGACGATACATATTAATAGTATATTGCCAAAAAAAATACGATTCCTACAATATACAATATATGTAATATTTTAATCAGTTTATTGTTCTTTTTCAATTACCACATTGAAATCATTCACCTCAGTATAATGAAAGCATAAAGTCACTACTTTTAAATTATCAAGTGGGTGTTAATATTATAACCATACATACGATACTCGTAACGATTATATAGCAATGACAACTTAGTCACAAGATTCAGGCTTACTACGGCGGGGGTCCAGGGAGCAATTCCCGCACGCACCTCTGATTTTTTGAAGTTTTGTCCGTTTTAGGAATTAATTATCATTGGCTTTAACGAAGACAATTGTCTGTAAAGTTTTCGAAGATGGGAGAAGTCTAGAAATCCGTACTTGGCTAGCGTGGTGAAATATGGTCTAACTGTTCTTGCTTTGAGAGAAGATCCATGCCTGGTCATGGAACAGTAATGTGTTGATAATGATTATGACTGGTTATATTATATAAAAGACAGAATGTTTACTTTATATAACATTATAAATGTAGAGAGTCAACATTATAAATTAAGAAAGTCAAAATACGGATGATAGCCGTATACACAGCACGTTTATGTAATCGTATTGCTACAACCGTCTCGTAGCACTGAACATATTTTACAACGATAAATGTAATAAAAGTTTTTCGAACCTACCTACGTATTTCCTTCGGGTCAAAATACTGAATGTAGCGCTGAGTAACGCAATGCGATGGAATCGATTGACCTGGAAATTATTGTTCCTTGCAGTTTAAGAACAAAACATGTAAGTTTATTTTTTTTATTTGTCTTTTAAAATTGTGTAGTCGAAGTTACTTATGAAAGTTTTAAGTGAAATTACGCATATTTTGAGGAGCCAGATAATACGAACATTGTCTACACCAATGTTACGAAAACATTTTTCAAATATCAAATGTAAAAAATGTCCATTATACATTGAAAATTCTTAAATATGTATTGTCTACATTAACTTCACCGACCTTCTTGATGCTTTGGTCTTCTCTGTTGACTTAAATGTTCGTTTCGGAATACAAGGGAACAGCATATGTCTTATAAATGGCATGTTAGAATTTATTTAGAGTGGTCATTCATATAGAGGTCATTCAGACAGAGGGCAGGGTGGTAAGATGAAGAGAGTGCGATGTGCAAAAGTACCTACGCATTGACATTATTACGATTATCACGATTAAGAGTTTTGCACCTTCATATGTCAATATTTCAATAAACATTCAAATGAACGACAAAACACTTGCGCATATTTATAAAGTTTCTAAATACTTAAATAAGATATAGTGATTTAAATGTAACGTAACATTTAATATATTGTGAGCGGAAACTTACAAGCAACTTATGACATAGACCTTTCAGATTGTCAGACTACCGTCTTGTAATAAATTGTTCTCTAAAAATAAATAATCAGTTTTCACCTTCTTCTATTGTTGTCGTCTTAAATGTACACTAATTTAAGACGAATTTAATATATATCTATATATTAAGTAGTTGTACAAATCTAGTAAACAAATGAAATAAAAAGTAAGCAGTAGCGTTAGCATTGTTAAAATCTTTTTTTTTTTTCAAAAAATGCCTCTCTTGCTTAATTAACAAATAGGGTACTTGTTTGTTAAAATGTAAAAATGTAAAAATTCAACAAAATCCCGATAACAAACCATGTTGGCTCAAAGCTTAACGGAAAAGATTTGTAAAATATTTGACTGTGATCACAATACCTATATTATATAAATATTTAAAGAATTTAAAGAAAACTAAGGCAAAGCAAACACGAACAAACTACTATGCAGTCGTACATGAGTCATAATAGTTCGTTCGACCTTTTATCAACGAAACCTATAAAACTAACGAGATAGCTCACGTTTAACGATCTTTAAAAACTTTTTGTAAACTACCTTTCATGTGAACAATCAAAAATATTCAGTGGATCGGCGTTCAAACTCAATGAAAGTTGTTAGATGTGTTAAAAAAGTTTTTATATAAATTTGCAAAATGTGAAAGTATCCGGTCTGCTTTATAATTCATATTCATAATAAATACTAATTGTAGAGAGTACAAAGAGACAAAATCTGCGTGTACCTACATAACTCACCTTTTTTTTCTACAGTAGAAAAGGGGAAATATAGTTGGAGTCTATGTACGTAGGCGCGTTTAACCTATAGGTAGTATGTAATGTAGTAGGTACTATCTGTAATACCTATATGTACCTACTTAAGTGACACGTGACAAACGTGACATGGAATTGATTATGGAAATGTATAATATATAAAAAGAAAGGAGAATCACGCTTGCTACGACCCAAGCGAAAGTCTACATGATACGCGGGTGACTTACATGTGTGTACTTAAAGCAACATATAGACTTCCGAAAAGAAGTATTTCTCTTCAAATAATTTCTATAATATTTTCCATAATTCTGCATTTGCCACCCGAATATAAATTATCTGATTTTTTTCAAGCATACCAATCTGACACAGCCTTCTTCGTGTAGTTACAGTCTCATCATCATCAACCTATTAATGTTTTACTGCTGAGCACGGGTCTCCTCTCTGAATGAGAAGGGTCATACCAGTTACAGGGTAATGTCATGACATAAATATACATCTTGTATGTTCTTTGCAACTTTTCTTATGTCGTGTTCTTGTACATTGTTTGCAACAAGTCCTGTGTTGAGTTTTTGCTGTATATTATCATCATCTGCTATTGACAAGGAGGTTAAAGCTAAACTGAACAATTTGATACACCTTCGACTCATTACTGTCCCATTGCTGGACTCGGGTCTTTTCTCGGAATGAATATAAGTATTTATTAATGTTCACACATGTTATATAACTTTGTAGAGAAATTCTAGGCATATGGGTATCAGACCACAAGATAATTTTAATATGTACCTAACTTCGAGAAATTAAATATAAATTTCGTACCCGTTCGGCCAGCGGAGGGCGACATTCTGCTTCATACTGCTTTTGTTTTGACAGTTTGTACAAATGAGATCAATTACATGAGTTCATACTCATAATAATGCTATCAAGTAACAACTGTTACCGCAAGACTTCGCGCACTGAGTACTGACGGAGCAAGCGCCTGTAGCAATAACTCTAAATATAGCTGTAGGTAGTTACAATAACCAGCACTCGGCTATTCACTGATCATGTTTATAAGATATAAATCACTAGCGATTTCGGTCGATTTGCCCAGAAATAGCACAACCGCACTCGTGCCGCTACAACAGTGCAATCTTGAGATATATGGAAGTAATGTTTCAAACGACTGCATTTAAGATACTACTTTTACTGTTAGTAATGTTCGTACCAAACGCCAGAAACTTTCGTGTTCTTTTTAAATAGACTCATTACCTGGAAGTGCAGTGATGATTTACTCCCCTATGATCATTATATAATAACTTAAGATATACATATCCTGTTAGATACTTTCTATAAAGTAGCTTTAATAGGTGGTAGAAGTTAGGTCGACCGAGGAGATACCACTACCGCCGTCATGATTCACCGCGAAGCAGCTCTTGTTTCGATTAGAGAGATGTTGTTAGATGTACAAGAGAGACGTACGACTTACATATAACTTCAGTCCTGCTTGAGATTTGATATGGATGTCCATAGCCCGCAATCGCTACTTAATATCAGGCGGCCTGTCCGCTCGTTTACTATTATTTTAACATAAGAAAAGATACACTTGTGCCAATTTCGTATGACTGTGAGGTGATAATTTAGAATCGCTAAGTTTGATACAATTGAAATTGTTTGTATGTTATGTATGTATGTTATGTTTGTATGTATGTATGTGTCTTAATTATTCATACGAAAAACCATTTTCATTATATAACAGTAGCAAAGCAGCTTGTAGGCTACCTAATAGTAAGGAATGGCGCACATGGACATCTATGATCAACTCCAAATGTAATGTCCTACCTATGGTTGGTTTGCGATCCTACGTCTCGTGTGTTTAAGATGTTATAAAGCAGAAATAGTTGCAATAGTGGTGCCCTGGAAGTGAACCACAAACGCTCTACAACTCTTGCTCTGTTCTTAATGTAATGTATTTTCTCTTGCTAGTAGGTTTAACTGGGATATTAAGTGGTATAGAAAATTATAAAATTGGTACATTAATAAACCTGTGTCGTATCAATTTCCCTTAAACATGTAGAACATAAAAATAAAAACCAAAAATCAAAGATCGATCAAACATCGAGTATCTATATATTTTTTTATATTTTGACCATAAAATAATACAGGGCAAAAAATATATATTTTTAGAATTGTCTTAACAAAAGTGAGATCCTAATTCTCGAGTGAGTTTTTGGAATTTCTAAATGCGATTTTCCTTAAGTATAAAATCAACTATGTTTTTTTTTATGTTTGTAAAGTAGCAAACGAGCGTGCAGGCCATCTGATGTTAAGTGATCACCACAGTCCATGGACACCCACATCCAACCTCACACAAAACTGAAGTTCCGTTTGAGGTTGTATATGGAAGCGTCACTACTCCTGAGGACTATGATGATCGCCTCGCTACATGGGTGCCTGGCAACCGCACCTCTCCACCCGAAACACAACTGCTTTACGGAGGATTATGAGAGCGGCGGTGGTCCTTCCCCAGACGAACGATTGTTCGACCACCTATTAAAATGTTATGTACTAGTAAACCAATATCAGAGTTCCCCATTTCAATGCCTTGTCAAGAAAACTAGATATTTTGCGTAGCACTGAATGAAATACAAAATTGAGTCGTGCCGTTAACAGATTTGATACATGCATTGGTGCCCGATATAGAAATGTTTATCCCAACCTCCCGGTAAATCAGCGCTAACGGCTCTAAAATCTTTGACGGTTTTTCTAAATATTTAGGAGACCTCGTCTATATTTTCTTATTTGCAGTGGAAACATAAATAACCCTGCTCTATTCAGAAATAATGTTTGTGAATATGTACTTACCTAGTGATAGATTGATGTAATTAGGTACCTCTTTCCATTTGGGAGTGAATAAAAAATACATATATTCTACATAAATGTGGTTTTTGCAGGAAAGTATTCGCTTGTAACGTATGTATCTACTTAGTATGTGTTAAAAAACAAATTCTTTCTCTTTTGACACTCAATGTATTTTCTTCTTTTCTTTGATTTTAGTAATGTTTTATACTAAAGTACCTGTTAAAAATAGCTTATTAGTAAGGGCTGCCTCTTTTTGTTAGGTAAAGGATATTTTTAGGATACTCAAGCCATTATAAAACGATAGAGTTGTGTGCGGTTGTTACTTACTAATGCCTTACAATACAAAGCTGGAAGTCTTTAAAATAATTACGCGATACATCCTGGGCTTATAGCTCCCACACAGTAATTTACTACCTATTTCTATACTAACAGAAACTTTTTCATTTTACTTACACTTACTTTCAGGTTACAGACGTCGCTAACGACGACGAAATATAGCCGTTGTGTTAACAAGATAACAACGTTATATTTTATTTCAGGAGGAAGCAGTACCACAATAAACGACTCCGATCTTCAGTTATCACCGTCGAGCATCACGTACCCAGATGAGCAAGAACCGAGCGAAGTAATCGACACAATTGCTACGGAACCCACAACGCAATACAATACCACGTTGCACTACAATGGAACTACCGAATCCATCGCGGACACCAACGAAAACGAGACTACTACGCTTATATGACATCCTTCGTTTTTAACGACAAGTTATTTAATTAATTTACAACTGTGTAAATTTAGCAAAGAACTGCACTGATTACGATAAGATCTATCTATGGTCATCGAATTATTTTTTAGGCGGTAGAACTATGGTTCGTCCGAAGAGGTGCCACCGCCGCCCTCATATCGTAATGCAAATCATGTTTCGGTTGAAAAGGCATGGTTGCCGGATACACTTAAGCGAGGTGACCATCTTAGTCCTCAAGAGTAGAAACGAATCTATGTACGACCTCAGAGAATATTTCAGTTCTATTTGAGTTTAGATGCGGCAATCTATAGGTTGCAGTGAGCACTTGACACAAGGTGTCCTGCACGCTTTTTAAAATAAAAAAAAATACAAAATTAAGTTACATATGCAATTTTTACATAGACAATGTTGAAGATAAATATGGTAGAACTCTTCGAGGTTCGACTGTGGTGTCCCGCTGTCCCGACTGCGGTGTTCTGCTATTGAGTTCTAATTTGAGTAAAAGAATTAATCTCAAATGTCTAAGGGCATCAATAATGACATAATTTCAAGTGGATAGAATACAGTTTGCAACTTCTTTTGGATAAAAAAACATATTGAATAACGGTATTCAGTGACATGGGTGACGTTTCTTAGATAACTAATTAGTTATCTAACTACTTATAAAACAAACCAAAAAAAACACCAATGTATATTTATTTTTTATCTACCTAGTTGTTCTTGATTATCTTTTCTTGATGCCTAAATAGTTTTAAGAAGTTTAGTGACTAGTGAACATATATGTGAATGAACTCGATGTAGACATATTTTTACATGTTTATAGTAAGTTCCATTGGTTTTACTGAGATCTCAATAATTTTAAGGCAAAGTAAGTTTAATTAATGTGTGTTCGTAGAAATATCTACGATACGACTAAATGTGATAACTCACCTCGATGAAACATGCGGGGGCTGTTGTCTTTTATTATCTACTTACATCTGAAATGCTATTAGTTTTCTACATATAGCCTGCCCCCGTAAATATAATTTGCGTTTGTATTGAATAAGCATAAGAGAGCAAATTCGTTTAGCGAAGCCGGACACAAGTGCGTTTTTGTGAAGCCACGAAGTGCAAAAGGGCAGAGATGCCCTTGACGATGAATGGGGACTTTTGTTGACTTACTACTTAAGCCAATAAACAATGAAAATTCCCAGAACAAACAAGCTCACATTGTTAAGACGTATCAATAACACAGTTATGCGATCGCTTATGTAAATCATATTATAGCGTATACTTTCTATCCACAGTAATATTTTATATTTTTAATTATATTTTATGTCTGTGTAGACCATGTACGGAAATCTTACTACTGATTCTGTTGGTTGATATAATATTACATTTTGTGATAAGATACATACCTACCTAGCGATGAAATAAATAATTTTATTGAGAATACTTAATCGGATTAAGTCAAGAAGGATTCATGGGATTAAGAGAGGTAATTATTAGGTAAACCAAAGAATAACTAGCTACTCCTAAAAATAATTTAAAAAAAAATGTCCCAAAGCTTAAATTCATAAATAGGTACAATAGAACATTAATTTGAGATGTTAAGACGTCGGCCTTACAAGCACTTCATGTTGTGACGGTGCTAGGTATAGGTATATCAGTTGTGATGTAAACGAATAATTTTAATTGTGAGCGTAAAATAAATAGTGTATTTATTTAGCTATATTAGCATTGAGTCCAATTAATATAAATTATACGTTCCAAACCACTTGCGCAGTTTTATTTAGATGACTAACAAATAATATTGTTATTAAAATTATCTTCATTGATTTAAAGTTGTGTAGAATTTAACAATAGAAAATATTATGTACCTACTACATACCTACCTACCTACTTTATATATTACAACAACAATAATGAGTAATATTATTATTACAGAATTATACTCCTAGAATTTTTGAAGTCATCTAAAATCGGTTGACCTAAAATATCTACATATGAACCTAGGTACAGAAGTGTTAATTTAGAATTATTTATTACTATAGTAAAGACGGTAGAACCCTTAGTTTAACTCCGGAAGCCGAAAGGAAAACATCGTGAGGAAACCTACGTCTGAAGTGTGTGTAAAGTTATCATAAGTGTATGAAGTCTACCATTCCGAACTTAACCTGCGTGAACTACGCCCTGACTTTACCCTCCTCAATTTGAGACGAGAC
>DWKL01004574.1:0-10493 GCA_018249415.1 Phareas burnsi
GTGCCCATGGGCTGTGGTGACCACTTAACATCAGGTGGCCTGCATGCTCGTTTGCTACTTTACAAACATAAAAGAAACACTACCAAACTCCTCCTCTGCTCTGAGGTTCAGGGTTTAGGCCACAGTCCAGCACGCTGACCGATTGCGGGTTAGCAAACTTGACATATCCAAGTTAAATCCAAGGGTAATTAAGTTCGCTTTAGACAAAATTAAGCGAGACAGTGTCTTATAATAAAGACCCTTAATCTATGCGAGTTTGACGTCATTGACTATTCAGCCATGGGCCGGAGGTTTCATTAAATTTGGATTTTTCCGACCACTTTACCTCTAGCGCCTAATGGGGCGGTGTCAACGAACTTGTTTACTTTACAACTTAGGCTTTTCACTTTACAACCTAAAGCTTCAACTTTGAACACGGTGAAGCGGCGCCATTGCATATTTAGTGTGCTACGGGCACATGCTCTTGATGTGAAATATTTGATGAGTAGATATCGTGTTTGATATTCAATTTCCTTGTTTATTTAAGATAATATGCGTGATAGCTAAGCGGTTAGGATTCCGGCCTCACACTGGAGGTCCTGGGTTCGTATTCCGTACGCACCTCGCATTTTTCGAAATTATGTGCGTATTACAAATTAACTATCGCTTCCCTTAACGCTGAAGGAAAACGTCGTGAGGAAGCCTGCGTGCCTGAATTTTCTGTAACGTTCTTGAAGGTGAGGAAGTCTACTGACCACACTTGGCCAGCGTGACTACGGTCTAATCCTCTGATTTTTTGTGGAGAGCCATGCCCAGCAAACATTAATGGATTGATCAATCCACGTAATACAGCAAGGGCGCTATTCCCAGTCAGACACGTATATAATGATAAACTTAAAATCTGTCCAAACCACCCACAGTACATATTTCTAATGTGGTTTTGAGGGTAGAATGAGTGAACTATTATAATACAGTTTAATTATATACCACGATCCATGTAGTGAAATGGGTCGAAATATCGGCATTTAGAAACCGCACACCGTTACATAATTAAAATGTATAATTTCCGCAAAAATATTAGGGTATAATCTTATGTAATACATAATGTACTTAGATGTGGATAGGTGGTAGCTGTGGTTCAACCGGGGGGTACCAACACCGTCCTCATAATCCGCCGTGAACCATTAATTGTGTTTCGGTGGGTGAAATCTGGTTGCCAGGTATACAAGCAAGGCGACAATCTTAGTCCTCAGGAGCAGTGACCCATCTACGTACGATTCAGATAGGGATTCAAGCCAGTTTGAAGTAAGCGGCTGTCCATTGATTGCAGTGACAACTTAACATCAGGTGAACCGCAGGCTCGTTTGTTACTCTTCAACCATTATTTTTTGCCCAAGTAGTATTTAATGTATTCGAGATTAGAAAGAATTTCTTTAGACCTCCCTTCTGTAGCAAAACCACTAAGGCAACATAAACACAGAAAAGTCAGGAACGTAGAAAGATTTGTGAATCCTTTTGGGAACTGCTACACTTTTATATCATTTCAAAATCCGAGTGTAACGACAATTTCACAGAAAATTCCCAAAATATATTTTGCGTTATTATGAACCATTAATTTTGATTAACGTCATGGAAACCTTTTGTAAAGAGGGTTCTTTTGTTTCACATAAGACCTGACCTTATCGATGATCTAATAAATTTGGAAAACCACATATAAGTCTGTCGGTATGTCCTCAGCCGAAGCTTATCTGCAGTCCGATCCGAACCAATATTCGGGAATTAGTATAAAGGCTCTTAGACAAAGGGCGTAAGTACCAAAATTGCTCACATTTCAATAACCCTAGGGCATGCGGGTAGTTATATGGAAATGTATATCTTATGAACAGTTTGTATGGGCCAAAATTGTTTAACTTGGAGAGCTTCAATACCGGAAGATGGTACACTACGATAGGCCCAAACTGAAACGTTTGGAATATTCCAACCCTTACTCGGATATACGAGATGGATAGAGGAATCATACCATCAAACTTCAACCGAGTTGAGTAACATTCTTGAAAATATTAAAATGGGATACAGAAAAGTGATAATAATACAAAATGCTAAAAATGTTTATTGAGGAATTTATATGTTTAATATTCTGCTCACTGAATGTGGAGTGCTCTGTTTATACCCGCACTGAGAAGTCTGCTTTTCCTATTTCCAATTTTACTGATTTTCGTTTTTCCTATTTGTAGGTCTCTTAATGACATACCGCCTAATCTTGCCGGTATAGTCAATAAGTTACTGTTTTTAAAAGGAGCCAATCCAGCATGTAATCGAAAGTATTTAGTTTTTTTTTTAATATTTATTTCGATACATAAAATGCTGTATATTCTACTATTACTATAATATGCAGTTTAATTTTGGTATATAGAAAATTAAAAAAAAAAAACAAAATTTAAAAAGCGGGAATTGTTTAAAAAAAAACAGTCTACCAATCCGCACTTAGCTAGGGTGGTTAACTATGACCTAATCCTTCTCATTCTGAAAGGAAACCCGTACCCAGCAGTAGGACAGTAATGGGTTGATGACGATGATGAAGACGACGATTTAAAAAAATACATAACTGTTATTATTTTTTTGTATTTCCGCCATATAGCTGGCATAAAACGCTGCTGTATTTTAGCAGTCCATCTGCTGGTGAGTGGTAAGTTTAATGGGTGGTAGAACTTTAGTTCGCCCAGGTAAGTACTACGGCCGCCCTCACAATCCGGCTTGAAGCAATTTTTGTTTTTCAGTTGGGGAGGTGCGGTTGCCGGCCACACTTAAAATGAGGCGACTATCTTAGTCCTCACGAGTGATGACGTATCTACCTTATGATCTCAGATAGAACTTCAGTTTTATTTGAGGTTACATGTTGTTGTCCATGTGCTGCAATGACCACTTAACATCAGGTGATATACACCCTTGTTACTCTTCAAATATAAAGAATTTTTTTCTGCTGCTGATAAGCATATGTAATTAAACAGGGCCAAAGTTCTACCTGTGGTCGGTAACAGATTCGTTACTATAGTTGGAAAGGCTGATTGTGATCTCTAACTACAAACAGCCGATTATCCATTTCAACATAACAATAAATGACAATTTCATAATGAATCTCCCTTCTCTATGTATGTACCACAAACCGTACCACGTACTTACAAATTACCTCGAACATACGAACGGACAAACGAAATCGTAGAGCAAATACGATATTATCGTATTTGCTCTACGATTTCGTTATATAATTTCCAGAGTATCGTGTGGCACGAGGTTATGAATAAAAATACATTTGTAACACTATACACGTTACACTTTGAAAGTTTAAACCACAATGTCGCAATATTTCTCGTCATTGAGGTGAAATTCCGGCGAATTCCCGTCAAAAGCCGGCGTCGACGCGAAATTGTATCAATTGAGAGAAAAATTAATATCGACTGCATCGAACCTGCATCGCGCCGATATTTGCTCTGGGAATTCGGGAATTTTCCAAGAAATAAAAATTCCCAAAGTTTACCGATAAGGAAATTGTTTGCGATGCAGCTGAAGTTTTTATTGGGATCGCTGTTTTTGAAAGTTCAAGTATTGTGAAGTATTTGAATTTGTCTTAGAATTTGGAACTTTTGAACTTTATTGGATAGCGCGTGCATGGTTCCAATCGTAATAGCGATGTTGCCAAAACTTACACATATAAATCTATTTATTTTCACCTATTGAAATATATTTTTAATATGTTTTTATTTATTGAAGGGGTTAAAATCTTTTGTATTCACTTCACCGTTAATTATTTTGTATTTAAGTTTACCTTTACGGAGCAAATATCATTCGGCTAGATATCCTTTGATCCTCTTAACGCCGTGTAAGTTTGATATGATCACCTAAGACCATTTGCTTGTATATAAGCCTATTGCCTATATGCCAAATGCATATGATTTCAAAATAACTGCACTGTAACTCTAAAACACTATTTTGAGATTTTTTACCATTATACGAAAATATGTTAGATACAGCTGAAACGATTTTGAAGGGACGGAAGGGAAGAAAGTGTAAGTAGAAGTGTTTCATTACTAACGATATTCCTTTTGACTTACCGTCATTTCGCAAAATGCAAATACGATAACTTACATAACAAAAACAAAAAACATATTATTTTAATGAAAAGAAGTAGCAAACAAGCACGCTTTTAACCTGATAGTAAGTGGTCACTGCCGCCCATGGACATTGGTAATAAAATCCGAATAGAATTGATGAATGTTATCTAAGCTTGGCCACAGATGCGTTCCTCCCCTATATACAATTGGGACGTCTAATGCTAGTGCTTCTCCCTTACGCTTTTCTTATTAGAACACAGCAGCGTTTACAACTGTTGGGCAGAAATGTGTGGTGGTGGTAACTCCGGACCATGCAAGTCTCCCAACGTAAGAGCAAAGTTTCGTGCGTTAAAATGCAGTTAGCAGTGTGTCGTAATATGGTAAACAAAAAAGCGAACTAGACTAATCGCGACGACTAGCGCTTGTCAATAGTTTCTCCCCATTAAAACAGTTTCGCCGCGACCACGATCCATGCAACTGGGTCGAAATATCAACAAAAAAAAACCGCATATCGTGAGTAAAAAAAATAATACGATAAATAAATAAAACCTACCAACATTGCTCGATTATCTAGTCATTGATTTAATCTAAGATCCATTTGATATGTACATATACAGCATGCTTCAGTAAACAGTTGGGAGCGGCGCGATTTCTCTTCAGACAGAGTTATTGCAGTTAACGTCGTTGCAACTAAAACGAAACTTGGAGCTAAAGTCGGTTCAAATAGTTCCAATTTATATTTCAGTACTAAAGTTGGGATTAATATTTTTCTCTATCCTAAATCATTGTTGGTCTCAAAACCTCGATGGTTATTATTATATCTGGTCCTGGTGTAATCATAATACCAGTCAGGCCAGTCAGGCGATTCCAGGTTCGATCAGTAAAAGATCTAAATGATGAATGAATGAAATTAATTCAGAATTGTTCATGGCACCCATGATACTGAATCCTGATGCAGTATGTGTGTGAGTATAGAGAGCGTTACTTCGCACCCTTAACATTTATGTTACACATTGGTTGGATGTGGGTGTCCATGGGCTGCGGTGACCACTTAACATCAGGTGGCCGTTTGTTACTTTACAAATATAAAAAAAAAATGCAATAAGTATAACGTAAACTAAATAGACTAAAATTTTACATTGATAAGTGTTTTAATTGGTTATTCTACATATCATCATCATCATCAACCCACTAAAGTCCCTGTGCCTTGCACTGGGCACTCAGAATGCTCTCAGAATGAGAAAGGGTAGTCCATAGTCCATCACGCTGGCCAAGTGCGAATTGGTAGACTTCTCGCAACTTCGAGAATTTTACAAAAAACTCTCAGATGTATAAATTGCCTCAAGATGTTTTACCTCGCCGTTAAAGCAGGTGATATTTTATTTCTAATACGCTCATAACTTCGAACAATTAGAGGTGCGTGGGGGATTTGAACCCCGAACCTTAATTGTGAGATACCGGAATCTTAACCATTAGGCTTTCACTGCTTATTATTATTAGTTTAGATACATTCTAGATATATATTATTACACTGTATTTTTAAACCAAGTATTGTAGATCAGGTTAATAATTACATGGAAATAAAAAAAACTCATTTTAAGAAAAATATTGAATTGTGATACAATTCAATATTTTTCTTTTTAATTTTAAATTTTCGGTTTATTTATTGTTAATACGGTAGAATCTTTCTAACATAACTGAAAAAACTTGTAATAGAAAAGATACATCGCGATGGAACTTGAAAACAGCAGTTTGCGGAAAAAGTAAGGTAAACTGAAAAATTTTCCAACTGGCCACCGAGTAATAGATTGTTATGATGAATGGTCAGGCGACGTCTAAAAGCTCGACAGGTACGCTTTGCTGCCTCTTAGCAGAGCTTACGTACTTTATTTAACAACGAACTTTCGCAAGCTACCTACTTGCATTTCTGTGAACCATTTATCGATTTTGTAGGAATTCTAAATAACTTGGTGGTAAAGCTAATCTACGTGGGACCTAATTAAACCCTCTATGCTTGTTTAGAAGTATCATCAAAATGAGATAATAACTTAATCCCGGGATTAGCCCATACAAGCAGGCCGAAATGTCAAAATAGAGTTTTAATATTTCAGGGTTGTATATATGTAAGAGCAGTGATAGCCTAGTGGTTAAGATTCCGATCTCTCAAGCTGAGTGGCTGGGGTTCGAACCCCGCACGCACTTCGAATTTTTCGAAGTTATTTGCGTATTTGAAATTAATTATCCATTGCTTTAACGGTGAAGGAAAACATCGTGACAAACCATCATCTGAACATAGGAACTGTTGTATCGATAGTCCCGCCCCAGTCGAATCACGAAAAGTTCCACCATCTATAAACCTTTACAACGTCAACACAGCAAACAAAAATGCAGGCCAAACCGAGAATCTTTTGAACCTTTCATAACACTTAAAGTATACAATGTTTTAAACCCTTTTTAAGGCCAGTGGAAAATCCATTAATTTCAGTTCCAATGAGCGTTATGGAAAAAGACAAGATGCTTTTAGCAGGAACGTACAATGTGCGACATTTAAGTGCACGCATATAAATGTTACGACTAATGTTTACATAGGAGTAGAGTAGAAGTGATCACATTCCAAACTAAACTTTATATCCACAATGGGAAATCGTGACGGTTAAGGCGCACGGTGCTGACGAAAACGAATATCATAGGACGGTGCAGTGAAGCCTGAAGCTACGTTCACTTTTTATGTTATAAAGTAGCAAATTAACAGGCCACCTGAAGTTAAAATTAAAAGTGAAGTAAAACATCGTGAGGAAACCTACACATCTGAAAGTTATTTGTAAAAGTTCTCGAAGGTGTGTGCCCAAGGTGAAGGTGTCTACCAATCCGCACTTGGCCAGCGTGGTAGACTACGGCCTAATCCCGTCTCATTCTGAGAAGAGACCCGTGCTCAGCAGTGGGACATTAATGGGTCGTTGATGATGAAGTTAAATGGTCACTACTGTCCATGGACACCCATATCCAACTTCAAAAAGGACAGAAGTCTCATCTGTGGCTTCTTAAGTACGTAGATACGTCACTACTCCTGCGGTCTAAGTTGATCGCCTCACTTGTGTGTCCGTATGTGAACCACACCTCTCGAACCAAAACATAAATATAGCGTCACGGTAGTTTATGAGAGCGGCGGTGGTACCTAACCGTTTGAACTAGTTCTACGTATCATACGTCGGATATGTAATATATTACATTCAAAAGCAACGCCTACAAGATGTACCGTCAGCAATATTATGCATTTCGCCTCGAAAACTATTACCACGCATTAAAACTTTTACTGAAGTCGATATGTTATGATACCTACCTTTACAAACATTTCAACTTCAGGTACATCATTAATTTTTTTGCACTACAATATTTAAGCTTTTGTAATAGGTGAGCTTTTGTTATATGTCTGACGTGTAAATTCGTCTACGCCTACCGACATCCCCCGTGGCACCATCACTATACTGGCATCACTAGTTTGTCAGGCAGAAGGTTCCGGGTTGCCGGCCAGGCAGACATTCTAATTACGAGTTTAAATTTTCGGTCCGGGTCTAGGTATTTGTGTATCATCTTTGTGTGTATGTCTTCATTACATATAGGGCACAGATAATCCTAGTGTGAGGCTATGAGTTTAAAAAAGAGTCAAAACATTGCTGATGCCCCTACCTCTACAACTCACTAATGGACCGAGGGTTGGGAAAACACGTCAACAGAAAACCGGTCAAGTGCGAGTCGTGTTCGCGCTCATCTGTTTCCGGGCTACCATATAATATTCATTTTTTTATCAAACAAAAAAGTATTATCTCATTCAGTTCACGATCCTTAATATGGTCCCGATTCACACTTGGCGAGGATTTAGTATTTGTTGTTACACTTTAAAGCTTGCACAGCCAGCACACCGAGTTTGCCATTTGCATATGTTACCGTTTTTGTGATGTAGCAAAAACAATGAATGGTAATTCACAGTTGTTATCATAGGATATCAATCGTTAAACCTTTTTAGAGGCCTTGTGGGTAGTTTGAAAACAGCCGTCACGGGTTGCTTACTGACCCGTATCCCCTCCACCAATCCGCATTACAAACAGCGTGGCCGAGTATGTCTCAGGCCTTCCCAATCGTGAAAACAGTATGGCGCCCAACAGTGGAACATAAAAATGGTTGCAGCTAAACCGATGTAAATAACAATAACAGAACAACATTCCAAAACCTAAAAACAACTGCAAGGATTCGGCGAGAAAACAAACGGACAAAAACAAAAGTACAGAACAAACACGCGCTGGCCGGCGCGCCCGTTTTGTTTCCGCGTGCAGTAAAAGGCGGTGTCCTCTCCGTTAATTGTTGCAGCCCCACATGAGATAAATTGGAAGATAAACACGCCGGGAAGATACAGCTGTTTTATAAGTCAACCGTACGTGTTTCAGAATACAAATATGTTGGAATTTAAAGCGAATTTATATAAAGATTTCGAATGTTGCGTCTTTTCTGCATTATGAAAGTCTTTCTGTAATCTTCCAGCTGAAGTTGGTCACAACTCTATCATGGCTATAAAAAGATGACCTCGAATGGTTATACTAATGTAGTAGGTGGACGTTATAATACCAAACGTATACCCACTCATACTCCACACCACCCCATACACCACCCCATTCATAATTATAGGGACCGTTCATTATTTGTCAAGAACCTTCCTACCACTTGACACCTTAATGTCAAAGTAATCGATTAATTTCCGTTGCTAACAGTTCATAATACATTCGAAAGCGGTTTTAAGAGAATGAAAAACGCTCAAAATTACGAGTCGTTTAAATAAATTTAACTATGTTTATTTATAGGCGGTAGAACTATAGTTCATTTAGGGAAGTGACGCCGTTGTCCTTGTAATCAGCCGCGAAATGGTTTTTGTTTTTTGGTTATAGTATATATGTATTATTGTTGTCTTCAAAACGTTGCTACCTGGAACTAGGGTTAAATAAAGCCACGACCTTGCAGCGATGTTGAATCTGGCGCTGTCTGCCTCTTATGTCTATTCTCAGACAATGTCAAACACCTTGCGCTATTCTAATGGCGCGCCGTACTTCAGTGCAACTTTCTGTTCCAAATTAGTTCTAAATAAAGACCGATGTCCCTTAAATTACAATTAAGAGTATAGATTCATTTCAATCAGAAGATCTATCTAGTGACATAAAACTATTATTCCAGTAACAAATAATTAGATTTTTAGGGTTCCGTACCTCCAAAGGATAAATGGAACCCTCACAGAGTCACTTCGTTTTTTGTGTGTCAAGACCATTTTATCAGGAACGCGTGGAGGTATCTAGTTGAAATTAATATCAAATACTTTATAATCTGGTCCGGTCAAACGTATTAACCTTAAATATTTAAATAAAAATCTTTTTTCGTAATTAAATAACATCTTAAATAACAAAATTGTTCTTCGTCAAAATCACAGTAAAAACAGTCATATTATAAACTCACTGTAGCTTACTGTATTTTATATTTTATTTCAAAATAATCCTGCTCTCTCATGTAAACTAGAGTATGAGAATAGAGTGCATACAGTAATAAAAAAGATTAGAAAAATAATTCATATTTACTATGTTATTCAATAAAACCTCGCAATAAAATACAAGCCAACCGTAGCGCGTAGCTCTACGGCGTAGCACTACACATATGCTACGTCGCTACGAACTTGTAGGCTGACGTCAAATTAGCATATCAAAAGATCGCGCAAGACATGCACGGCAAAGATAGCGAATGTTGATTATGTATTCGTTAAGTGGAACGTAACGAGTTTAACATAAATAGTTGTATGTAACCGTATATAACATATTCATTATTACTCTTTTTACACTCATAACCACACACTGGAATTCCTATTGGTTCCCATGGACATATACAGAGGTGTCCTAATCTATTCATTCGGATCGGCCGGAGATCGATCCCGGAACCCTGCGAGTCAGACCGGTATGGTCACCGCTGCGCTACGCTGATCGCCAGGATGGAAAGGATTTACTTAAATAATTGCTTATAGGATTACATAAAAATTTACAGTAGTTCGAGGTGGTACCACCGTCACCCTCATAATCTGCCGTGAACCAATTCTTGTCTTTCGGTTAGAGAGGTGTGGGTATATAAGCGAGGCGACCCTCTTAGTCCTCAGGAGTAGTGACACATCTACGTCCGACTTCAGGCAGGACTTCAATCTGGTTTGAAGTTGGATGTTAGTATTCATGAGCTGCAGAGACCATTAGGTGGCCCGCATGTTC
The DNA here is from genome assembly GCA_018249415.1 of Phareas burnsi. NCBI lineage: Eukaryota > Metazoa > Arthropoda > Insecta > Lepidoptera > Hesperiidae > Phareas > Phareas burnsi. The sequence continues at coordinate 10,376 of DWKL01004574.1, forward strand.
GTTCGCTGTTCTTCTCGTATGAAAAAAAAAGATATCTACATTTTTTTTTTATGTTTGTAAAGCAGCAAACGAGCATGCAGGCCACCTGATGTTAAGTGGTCACCGCAGCCCATGGACA
>DWKL01004575.1:0-10492 GCA_018249415.1 Phareas burnsi
GATCTCGGTATTGTTATAGTGATTGTATATATAGTGATATGTATGCATCCAATATAAAAACAGCAGGACAATAAAGATATAATTATGACAAGATTACGTCATCGCTATTACATTTTATTATTATTGACTTGTTGTTATTATCTTACACTTTTTTGTTACAATAATTAAATGAGATAATTTTAGTTTGCCATAACAATACCGAGATCTTTAAACATAAATGTTACCATTAAAAGTACGACTATAATCATCCCAATTCAATAGCCTTAACTAAATGGTACGTTTTTTACAAGACCAGCCTATATGATCTACGCAAGAAAGAACCCGTCTAAAGTTGGCTAACCTTACGTCACCATTCGAAGACCCGTGCCAAATGGATTTAGTATAAATCAAAAGAGTTTATGAGGTGTGCTATAAAATACAAACGTTCTATGGGAAAGTTCATAGAAGATTATACCAGAATATGTAGAGTTCAGATTAAAAAATGCAATTGTCAATCGAGAACCTACCAAGTATATGTACTATGTAATTGTAACCAACCAACTATAAGGCGTTGTTTCACAAGTTCTATTTCTAACGTGTATATTCTATTTCTTAATTTTCTCCTCACCGTATGTGAGTAGATAATGTAGTTATAGTCGATACAAAATGTCTCAAGTAAGATAAAATTATATTTCTAAATTAATAAAAATCATTATAAACTCATTATATTTTATAAAGAGTCATAAAACATGCTCTGCTAAGTAACATAACAGTATGCGTAAGTACTGTTCACTACGCTATTGATATTTATTGGAAACAATGTCTCTTAATCTACTTACCTCCAGCTTAAAACAGGTAAAATATTACATGGTACCGTGGTATTTATCTGATATCCAATTACTGCCTTGAAACTCGATATATTACTTAACTTACATTTCACTTGTCGTTGTTCCGAAAATGCTTTTCGTGTACGGCTTCATTGGAGTCATCCACTGACAACACAATATAGTAATCGTAAACGTAAAACTTGGGTAATAACACCAAAACGTGCACACACCACGAAAATGTCCGAATATACTTTTATTGTTTAGTTGTAATTGCTGTAACGGTCACAGACTCACAAACCGGCACGTATTTTCAATTTCATTAACGCACGATAACTGACACACTAGTAGCGCGGGAAAAGATTGCCTTACTTATCTGTAAAGATTTGAAGAATAAAAAGTTCGATTTATGAATTGAAAAGTTGATAGTTTGGTAGAGCGGCAGTAGGGCTCCGTGCGGGCGCGGGGCTGAACGCGCAAGCGGATGTGCGCAGGGAGCCGGCTTGCTGCGGCCTGCGCTTACCGTGCGGCCAGTGGTGACCCCCTATCGATTGTTTATTATCGACAACTCTTGTCATGCTATAAAAAGATTTATTTGCGCAACACTCAAAAACCCGATTATGTATTTTTTGTTCGTACGAGTGAAACAATTATGAGGAAACTTCCAAATTAAAGTAATATTGAGGGAGGGGGGATAAGGGAGGGGGATACAAACAGAGGTACACGTAAAGCTGAAATATGTAGATATTAAAAGCAGTCAGTTGATAAAAGGTAAAGTAGTTACTAAAGTTTATACTAAAACATTTACTTCAAATACAAAAGTCACATTTTGGTAATATCTACTTTAACACTGATTTCTTGTACTTGCATTTTTGAATCCAATTAGATGAAAATCTTCAACTCTATCGGGTTTTCATTACCAAATTACATAATCAGATAATCTACAATTACATATTTAATTTAATTTAGCGTATTTCGATTCACAAAAACCGACTTACTAACAGTCGTGATAGAATTTAATTTCAATTAGTAGATTAAATCATGGACGTAGAACAGATTTTATAAATATACATAATAAGGACTTAAAATATATACCATCTAAAACATAAAGTATGTTACCTATTAGCAATATTAATTTTAACTAATGACTAAAATCTCTTTTGTTGTCATTGAGTTTGTCGCACTGTTTAGGTATCTATTACCAAGTAATGTGCTATGTAATTTCAGTATTTAAGTATATATTTTTGTACAAGTTGGTTTATCGATAATCATTATTTATTGTATCGACTTTTCCGTCAACTAACAACGTGACTCACCTCGCTTCTCAACGCCAACAACAAAACGTAGCGAAATAGTAAAAAGGCGTAAGTGACCGGTGACGACTCTACAAAAACGCTTTACCTCTACCGAGGGCCGAACTTGGGCACAAAAAACACTCACACAGCGTCTGGCGTTTACGTCTACTTGGACTTTCGAGAGCTCGCAGAACAATGAACTTGCATTGGCGAACTAGACCAAACAGCGCGAGGTAAGACAGTTTTGTATATGGAGCGGCTCAAACTCCGAAACTAAAGAATGGATAATATGTTGGTGTGCAGGTAAGTAAAGCACGTAGGACGGCCGCCCACAAGCATAAATAACGGTTATCCCTTGTTATCCACTTACAAGGTACGCGAGCTACCTATATGACCTTCCGTTTCATCGTTACACAGAGTTCTAGGCCTTCTTACTGTGCAGTCTTGGTCTATAATAGCTTGAAAAAACGCGATGGCAGGTTATCAGGGTAGTTCGCACTAAACGACTGGGCAAAGTTACACTAATCAATTTTTCCAAACAACCGATTGCGTCAATTTACAATTTTGTGGGGAGTCATAAAAAAAGAAGATAGAACTGATGCGTCTCGGTTTAGCTGTGGTCATGCCGTGACCGTAGCTTATTCACGTTTTATTGCCACAAAAACTATTTAATATACTTATTCGACAATAAAAACGTAGTTACAAGTCTAGTATTTTTTGTCAATCTGACTGTATAAATCTCTGCAGCCTTCTTCAATTGAAGGTCGGGTAATTATTGTTGAAGCGTCATTATCACCTATACTGGTAGATAGAGACACAGGATGTAATTTAAACAGATAATTATAATTCTGTAATAAAATTAAAATTCTACTCAGAAATCACCTTAGATTACAATAAAAAAACACTACAGGCAGGTAAGTTCATAAACGTTAGTATAAGTTAATTTATTTAAAAATATTATGTTTAGTAAACAGTAAGGACTCTGAGTTCATTAATTCATTTAATTTAACCAAATTAATTTGTTATTTACAATTAAAGCCATTGTAAATATACCTACAAATGTCAAATATAATAATTAAATTTAAAGAAGGATTATTATAGGACATTTATTTTATAATGTAATTGTTGTAACTGTTCTTCGGTCTCGTTATGATTAATAAAAATAGCACATCAAATGAATTCATTATACAAAAGACTTCAACGCTATCCACAATTTAACCTTAGTTCGAAGTCCATAAAACATAAGTTTCATAGATTTAAGTTGTACCCTGCTGAACTACAATTCTAATACCTAAATAATGAATAAATAACTACTGACTAAAGATATAATTATTTTAATAAATATAGAGCGACAAAAATCATCGTTCGGGATCATATATATTTCGACGACCCGCGTGGCGCAGCAGTCACCATACCGGTCTAGCACGCAGAGAGTGCCGATTCGATTCCCGGCCAGGCAGACATCTAAATAATGGATTTAGATTTCTATTCTGAGACTGGGTGCTTGTGTATTTGTCTTGTATGTATCCATGGCCCTCATGATACAGGGTATCTTAGTGTGGGGCTATGAATGTAGAAAGCATTTAAAAACATTGAATTCATCTTGATGACTGTGAATAGAAGACCATCCACACATCTAAATACATACATATAATTCATGTAACATAAATATGATAAAACGATTACAATTCGGCTTTTTAAATATTCTATTATTTCCTAGACTAAATTTCCACAAGTCGGTATTTAGTAACTTATGTCTTGAGTTAAAAAATATAGTTAAGTATTCTTTATGTTTACAAACAACCGTCAACGGTTTTACGTTAACCTTGCAGTTGTGTTACGAGTACTTTATTGTGTACCTCCTTCAGTTAATAATTTGAGGCTTCCACTTGCCAAAAGGTAATTGATATTACAATCCGTTTCGCAATACAAATGCTGTTAATGTTCGTTTCTATGAATATTTCTGTAAGAAGTTATCATACATTTGTAATTTCACTATATTTGAATCGTGTAGCCAGCAGGAGTTCCAGGATGTGATAGCCACCCTCGCACTGGCATGTGATTCTATGAATCAGCGAACAAAACGAAATAGAAACTTACCCTTCTGGCCTTTCATATCCTACATGACTGTTACTTTGTATATCGGTTACGATTTGCATTAGAATTCTGTATATTAGTATGAAAGTCGTGGTAATTCGCATGAAAATATATATTTGACAGGGTTCCTTGAAAATAATAAAATCATTGAATACTAGATAATGTGACTACCTACTACGTGAAGGCACATTTAAAACAAAGAAAAATAAATGAAGTAATCGAAGATAGTTATAATACTTATGGAATGATTAATTTTTAGAATACTTTTAATGTTTTTCTACGATCCAACGAGTATATGTAGCAGTGCGCCATCTAGTGGTCCATACAAAAACTACATAATGCAATCAAGTCGGCATAGATACTCGACATCATGACTCTACAGTTAGTCTACATTGAAGTTAGTTCCTCGCTACTGAATAGATGGCAGCATCTGCTGTGAATACGACTATTAACTACGGGGTTACGACGATGGTATCGTTATTACGAAGGCTATTATTTAAAGTTACGTAAAATATTATTACAAAACTTATGAGAAATATTTTTTTTGTATCTACTCATTTTTTCTGCTAACGCTTTTATTGTCAATATTCTAATATATCAATTTAATAGTAAATAGTGCTAGTTCGTAATAAATATTCATGGTCACAAGGGATGTGGGTCATGTAACATAAATAACAATATATATATTGAACACTACGTCAGGACCATATTCATAACATAATGTCCTCGTTGTAATAAAAAAATAAAATCTTTTTTTTTTAAATTTTAACAGTTTAAAAATAGAATAGTATGTATATCATTTCGTATCATATTTTTTAAAGTACAATATGCGCTATAATTTAAACCACTCTTTATACGATAACTAAACATAAAATATTTCATACCTATACATTATTCATCATCATCAACCTATAAATGTCCCACTACTGGGCACGGTTCGCCGCTCAGAATGAGAAGGGTCAGGCCACAGTCCACCACGCTGGCCAAGTGCGGATTGGTAGACGTCACACTTCTTCAAGAACTCGATAGAGAATTTTCAGATGTGGAGGTTTCCTCACCATGTTTTCCTTCACCGTTATAGCAAGTGATAATTAATTTCTACATACATCGTTAGCTAATACCGGCTGTACCGGCGCCGGCGCCATTAAACTAACGACTAACTAAGATTGCCATAAATGTGGTTACACTTTCAGTACATTAAGTTTCACATTCATCACCATCAACCCATTGCTGTTTCCTTGCTGGCTCTCAGGCTATAGTCCACGCTGGCCAGGTGCGGATTGATAGTCTTTAAGCACTTTTGAAAAATTAACGGAGAGGTCCCCGGCACGTAGGTCTCCTGACGATGCCTCACTTCGCCATTAAAGCAAGAGTATTTCATTTCTAACGCGTATTAGAACATCGCTTCCAAAAAAACTGACTTGAGTACTAAATTTGATCTCGAGACTTCTAGGGTGCGAGACCTGTATTTTAGCACAGGATTATGGCCGCTGTTTCTATATAAAGTTGAGTAGAAAATGTATGTCCGTGGCAAATTTTATGGCTTACTATTATATAAAAATGTATAGATTAATCGTTCAGTAGATCTTTCCTTATAACATTAAACAGGACAAGTGCACAAGTGTAATTAGGAGAAACAAAACTGAGCATTTCAGGTACAAAACTCATTGCACACAGAAATATCGACAATATCGAAATAATATCAGTATTGTTATCATTATTTTTACCTTCACAACAAAATTCAATACTATTTCTTGTAAAATTATTTTATCCTTCCAGAAAATTCTCGTTTACACAACATTATCGTGAGTAATTAAGGCACCACGTGTGTAAACGAATCACCGAAATAGAAACCTTGTAGCGGCTAATCAATTAGTCGGCTGCACTTCCCACGAACATTCCATAGCTTCCAACGAACAAGAGTCTTATCAGCTGATCATATTTTGAACACGCTCTTAAGGCCTTAGTACAGCAACCCAACATGGCTGCTATAAGGTTAGGGATTTTGACATGCTCAACGATTTAAAGATGTCTATAACAATATGTATCACTTATAGGTTCTAACAAGCATAGTAGACCCACTTAGATCCACTGGAAAGTAGAACAAAATGCCCTGACATATTTATGTATGCAAACGAATATGCATACCGATCTTTCGGCATTGAGTTGTGATTGAAAGGTGGTGTAACGTAATAACTATGCGATACTATATTACCGTACAGGTACAGTTATATAAGACTAAATATGTTAGTTGCTTATCGATAAATTTTATGTAATGAAAGATGCAGACAAGTATGCAGTCCAGCTTATTTTAAGTGGTCACTGGAGCCCATGGGCATTTGTAGTCAACTCCTATCAGCATGAGTTCTACCGAAAGTTTGCTACAGATAACTTGTTGCTTCCGAGGATTTTTTATGTAAGCAGTCCTGCAGCCGACCCACATTTAAATTTAAACAAGGCTTAAATGCTGTCTGAGGTCGCACGTAGACGTGTTACTAATTCTGAGGACTAAAATGAATGCCTCGCTGTAAGTGTACCTGGCAACTACATCTCTCCAACCGAAACCCTAGAATTGTTTCATGGCGGATCATAAGAGCGGCGATGATACCTCTCCGGACAATGCATAGGTCTACTACGTATAGACTAAATTGGAATGCATCACATTCCTTACCACACTTTTGAAACTAGCACACAGCAGGGGTACACTACTCTTAAGATGGAAATAGATGTGTAAATGTGCAGTGGTGTCCCCGCAGTCAAACAAGGAATTACCAGCCTTCATCATTATCATCATCACAACCCATTATTGTCCCATTGCTAGGCACAGGTCTCCTCTTCAAATGAGAAGGGTTAAGCCATGGTCTACCACGCTGGCCAAGTGCAGATTGGTAGACTTCACTCAAGTTCAATCTATGAATAATGTCTATAACTAATTCGGTTATTCAACGAATACCAAACTGAACTCATCATAAAATGTAATGTATTAATTTTTACCGCAAAAGCAATATATAATTTCCAACTAAATTAAGACACCAAATGAATATTCAGGCAAGATCTTTCTGCGCACTTAATTCACCTGAGATTTAAAACAGTCATGTTTACAAATTAGTTGCAAGATACATTTTAATGATTAGCGGCTTACTCGTCGTAGCCTTATCCTAAACGGGATCTCTCGGATTTTAATCAACAGCTCTTCAACAGTATGGTAGTATAGTGGAACGCAATTCACAACGTCTTCCGCGGGATAAAGTTCTAACACGTAATAAAAATAACAAATTGTTACGCAGTCTATATAATATTTGAAGAGCACGTAGTTAAGCAAAGTCAGTACAAAGTTAAGCAACGCCAGGCGCAGTCGCGAGTTAGATTGGTGATTGGCTAAATTCCATCTCCGCTTCGTGCTTCAGAGGGCACGTTGAGCGGTTATTGGATAGCATTCGTTAAACCTTGTCGAAAATCTGTGGGCGGTTGGAAAACATCCGACACGGGTTGCCCACTAACCTGATTCTTCACCAAGCATTGGAGCAACGTGGTGGAGTATGCTCCAAGCCTCCTCCAGTTGTGAGATATCCGTATCTAACAGTGAGACATAAAGAGAGTAGCAGCAAGCCATATGACTTAAATCTTCATTTCATTGCTGCTGATCAATATGTATAGTCAAACTCAAATCCTACCTGAAGCAAATTTACACTTTACTGGTAAAACCAGACCAGACCAGATAACGGAGTGCCTTGCAAAAAGTTGCAAATAATAACACTTTCTACACTCATAGCCCTTCACTAGGATTCTTTGTGTCGTGAATGCCATGGACACATACAAAGACGTGTACACAAGCACCCAGACCCAGAATCGAAATATAAATTCATCAGTTTAGTATGGTAATTGCTGCGCCACGCGTGTCGCAAATCTTAATGATCAATGTGCCTCTTTTATTATATTTAAAAAAAAATACCTTTGTTAACTATGCAAAGGTACTTTTAATAATATGGTCGTTAAAAATGAACCAGTAGATCAACTTTAACTATAGGTAAGTCATTTATTGCTTACGAAATTTGAATACTAAGAAGCAATTGTTAATTAACAGCATAATTAATTTATTCATAATAGATATTTAAACGCACAATAAAATAAGAATGAAGTTGAGACTTAATTCTAAAATTAAAATAAATATACCTAATAAACCTAAACCTACCTATAAATATACCTAAATCCATATAGATATTAATTTTAGAATTAAGTCTCATCTACATTCTTATTTTATTGTGCGTTTAAATATCTATACGGATTTAGGTATATTTACAAATATATTGTATACACATCTGACATTTAATGAGCTATTATATAATAATAAAAAGTATTGTAAAATATATTATAGATGGCTCGCCCGTTCCTGCTTGTATGGGAGGTCGTACGTTTTTAAATTAGTAAATATTTAACATTTGAAAAATAAAATGGTTATGCAAAATAAGACATAAATTATCGCACAGAGCACTATTGAAATCGTACGATAGATAAATAGCAGTGGTTTTTCATGTAATCCCACGCCTCTAATAATAATTGCCGATGAATGAAGAAGAAGAACAAGCGTACTGTATTGTTATAGAACTTGGTAACAAATTTCATGTCAAGTCACGAGTTTTGCGGAGTAAGCCAAGTGTTATTAGACAAAAAGTAGGAAATAATATTGAGGTTTCCACAATTAAAACCGGCTACGACCGCCCACTTCTCCAATTTTGTGGACACATGCCCAGCTATGGGACGTAGGAGTTGTAACCATGACCGCCCACTACATATGGATCAAAGTCGAGTATGAATTATTGATTTTATTTCATTAAAAAAATCCAAAATAATTTTCCGTTTCTCCACTTTCGAATACATAAAAATCAATGTTAGCATAAATTATACAAACACAAATTAATTAGGTCTATCGATTCCTGTTTTTATATAAATCTGCAATGTATCTGTAATGTAGGATTTTAGGGTTACTGAAATCTTTACTAATGACAAAAACTCAGTTCGTTGGCTCCTCTTTTAGGGCGCAAATCAAGCTTTTTTATGTTTTAAGAGTAGCAAATGAGCGCGCAAAGCACATGATGCTTAGTGGTCACTGCAGCCCATGGACACCCATGTCTAACCTCAAACAGACTGAAGGCCTTTCTGAGATCCCTATGTTCATGTTAGAAGAATAGCCAACGAGATCTTAAGAGTTATTGCATCGTGTCGTATGAGGGTGAATACAGATCCGTCATTACTCCTGAGGACTACAAGAGTCGCCTCGCTTGAAAGTATATCCCACAACCAAAGCTCTCCAATCGAAACACAAGTATTGCTTGACGGAAGATTTTGAGGACGGCGGAGGTCCCCGGTCGAAGTTAGTATAGTTTATATAATTGCTAGCCATAGTACGAACACCTATGAAGGTTGTCCGAAATTTGACATTTAGTTATGATCTCTCCCGCTTTCTTTATACTATCCCGGAAAATATAGAGACCCCAAGAGTATAATGAAACTCTATAGAATAGCTTTAAAAGCTGATAAAGCTCTTCGTGATCCACTGCGGTTGGACCACCAATGCAACGCATGTCTTGCCTCATGAAATCACTGTTATACGTTGCTGTGCTCCCATTCGAAGGATGTCGTGAATGAGAGAGACACCAGTCGTTCTAGTGGTTTAGTTCTTAGGGGTACCAAGCAGCAATGGTTCTGTGGCCGATAATAGATGGGACTTAAAACATATTGGGAATTGATTTCAGATTTCCCTAGAACGAAGTGGTAATTTACTATCAATATAGCGTTAATGTTGTTCAAAACATTGAACTTAAAGACGGTGAAGGCGGATAAAATCATAGTAATATCCGTAAGTAGGCGTTACGCCGCGTCACGCGGAAATGTTCCCGACTACTACCGGCATCGCCTCTTCCGTCACTTTTTATCCGTTAGCCATAAAAGGCATCAATTTTAGGAACATAATTTTCGGGCACATCAGAATGGACAGAACCGGACAGAAAATCTTGCACCGACGTGGTTATAGAAATTGATTTGTTATCTAACAAATTCTACTGTGACATTGAGATTTTTACAATCCGCTATTTTATAGCATAGCGTTACGATTGAACTAGAAATTATAACTACTTTGCAAAACAAATACAAATAAGACCTTACAATACTTAAATAAAATCAGTGACACTCCAGTGATATCCAACGAATCTTTATAACTACTTATAATGTTATTAATAACATATTAACAACTTCATATATAACAAATTAATAACATCTTAATAATTAGTTATCATGTTA
>DWKL01004576.1:0-10492 GCA_018249415.1 Phareas burnsi
CCACGGCCCATGCAACTGGGCTGAAATATAGGCAATTCAAAAAACCGCAAATCGTGAGTACTCGTTACATAATATAATAATGGTTAAGTGTTTTCTACAGCAATCAATGGAAAATTCATAGAAATTAAGTACTACAATAAGCTACACTTTGCATTCAAATGTATAAAAATATAAGATAGTGTTAGATTTTTCATCAGTTACATTGTTTCCCTCCAGGTGGAGAAATTGTCGCCTCAGCTGATCTGCGCTGGTAAAATTCGTCTCCTGTATCCTGACAGCAAAGTGAGTTATGTTTAGATAAATTATGCACGTAGATCTGTTAACAATCTAACCACAGCTGTTGTTGTTGCTGTTTATGTTTTACGATTTTTTGTAACATATTTCAAATCTACCCACAATTTGGACCTTTTATATTTACAACTATAATTCTAACCACAATCTACCCACTGGCGGAGCGGCAAATATCCCGACACGAATCCCGTTGGGAATAAAGTAACACAAACTGTAGGTAGATAAATTTACAATCTAACCATAATTATAATTGTTATGTTTGCAATCTACAAACAATTAAAGGATTGTTATATTTACAACCTACCCACAATCGAAATCAGAATGTAAAATGCTAGAACCTCATCCAGGAAGGTACGCTGGTAACAACGTTAGATGCGTTACTACTCCTACTACTTCAGTCCTGTTTGTAGTTAGATGTGGCTGTACATGTGCTGCAGTGACCCTTTAACATTAGATGGCCTGCATGCTCATTTGCTACTCTTCAAACATAAAAAAATCGTGTAGGCTGTATCAGGAGCGCAGCCGCAGTGGAGTACGTTAAACATCTTGTGCGACTATAGTGTGCAATATAATAGGCACTAGTGTTTGTACTCTATAATAGGTCGAGGTCAAAATGGGTCGTCGAGGGACGAAATATCTCTTGCTACCCCAGCTCCCGCACGCCACTTTTGTACGTTACGTACCGCACGCGGAGACGCCACAGTTGAGCAATCGTCAGATAGCTGCTAAAAACAGCACATTTTTAAATTCAAATGTTATAACTTCTAATGGTCAGAAGTATGAATTTTATGTTTCACTCCCACTATAACTTCGTGAGCTCTGTCAAACGCGACTAGTCTTGCTCAAAGCGATCCATGCACTACAGAGGAATCATTAATAAAACACAGTGAACGATGGTAAATTTAGTTCCGAATGTATGATGCTGCACGCGACTGCAGCGCCATCGACATATGCACTACTGTGTAACGGTTTCTATGCTCTAAATTATGGTACTAAAATAATGCCGGTAGGTGCTATACTTCCAAAGTAATAAGCAATCTCGCCATAACATGTTTCGATACATTTGGTTCTTGCCGTGACCCCTTAGTCCGAAATGAAAGACTTTCCACGTCTAATAAATGGTCGCATGTTACAATATCCGTTTGCAGGTTGCTGAAGAGCACTTCACGAACCTAAAGAGCCAGTACTCGGACGCCGTGCTCCGCTGCAGGGACCTTTGTGACCAAGCGGTGGACCCGCTCGACTTCGTGCGCACTGCCGGTATGTCCCATAGACATAATAACTAAATAGGCTCCTAATGCAAGACACTTTTTGGACTGAAACCAAAATATATATATTTATTTTGTATAAGCCTTCAAGGAAATTTTCAAAGTGTCTTTTATATTTTTTTTCTTAAATTGATTGCTGGACTGGAATGTGATGTAATACCTGATGTTAAGTGGTCACTGCAGCCCATGGTTACCCACATGTAATCTCAAACAAAACTGGAATTCTATCTGAGGTTGTACGTAGATGTGTTACTACTCCTGAGGACTGAGATGGTCGCCTCGCTGTAAGATTGCTTGACAACCGCATCTCTCCAACGGGAACATAAGAATTGCTTCACGGCGGGTTATGAGAGCGGCAGCGGTGCTTCCTAACGAACTATAGTTCTATCACCTGTCGAAAACAACTATTATGATGATAAATCGAAAATATGACGATATAAGACTTACAGGACGAAACTCGTGTCCAGTAGCAGGATATAAATACATATAGTCTTACATTAAGCAGAGGATCGTACGTTAAAGGCTATAAGTAAATTATTCGTTCCCCAGGGGAATTGATGCAGAAGCACACATACCTGTGCGAGGACGCGATTCGGAACAACGACTCGCAGAAGATGGTCGACAATACTTCTGCTATTGCAAGGTAAGTTTTGTACTTTATGTCCGGCTGGAGAGACGCATGGGTGAATAATTGTAAGTTCAAATTCTATTTCCTTCGCAAATCTATTAAACTTTTTGTAGCCGTTCTTGTTACTTTTTTTTTATTGCATAGAATTTTTTTTTTTATATGGGTGCAGGCCACCTTTAGTTAAGTGGTCATTGCATTGTTAATGCTTGTCGGAATGAAATTTGTAATCGATTCCAAAGAACTTTACAGATCGGTTATGATCCACACAAGTCGCGGGCCTAGTAAGTGCGGTTTGCATCAGTAATATCGGCAATTAGTAATATATTATTTGTCAGTTCATCATCATCTACAAACCATTCAGGACCCACTGCAAAACATGGGTCTCCTCTCAGAATGAGAAAGGTTAGCCCGTAGTCCCCCGCGCTGGCCATGTGCGATTTGGTAAACTTCATATACATTCGAGAACTCTATAGAAAATTCTCACGATGTTTTCCTTCACCATTAAAGCTAGTATGTTTTTTGTAATATGTACATAACCTCGAGAATGGGAGCTGTGTGCGGAATTCGAATTTTTGACACCCAGCTTGAGAATCCAGAATCTTAACCACTAGGCTGTAATAGCCTGGTCGTCGTAATTATTGCATTATCAGTTATTAGTATGTTATCGATAGTTAGTAGTAGGAGTGAACGAATAGGAGTACTGATACGGGCACCATGTCTCCCCAGGCTGGCCAACCGCGTCCTGCTGGTGGGCGGTGCGGAGCGCGAGAACACGGAGGACGCAGAGTTCGCGGGCGCGCTGGCGCGGGCGCAGCAGCGGCTGCAGGCGGCCATCGCGCCCGCCGTGCGCCACGCCAAGCTGCTGGCGCTGGGCGAGCGCGCCGCCGCGCCCGCCTGGCGCGCCGCCAACGACGAGGTGCCCACCCTTCCTTTCCAGGCTCTTCTTTTATTTGAGAAGAGTGGAAAACGAGCTCTAAGCCCACCTGACGTTAAGTGACGCCCACTTCTAACCTCAAATCGCACTGAAGTTCTATCTGATGTCTCCCGTAGATTCGTTACTACTCCTAGGCACTAAGACGGTCTCTTCGCTGTAAGTGTAGCCGACAACCGCATCCCTCTATTCGAAACATAAGAATTGGTTCACGGCGGGTTATGAGCACGGCGGTGGTACGTGCCCGGACGTACCTTAGTTCGGCTACTTATTGGATTGTTTTGGCTTATTCATTATTATACAAGTCATCTATAGTGGCAGTTATTTTGAACAAATAGTCAATCTGTTTTTAGGTAGTTACTCTTAGAAACGGCAGACAATTCTAGAGCACATACTTTTATGAAGAAAAGTAAGACTAAAAAAATATATTTACAAAGATATTTGATTAAAATACACTAAAAATTTTGATATATTTTACTTGAACTGCTCTTAAGAAAGCTGTACTCATTCTTTCTACTTTAGAAGTTATAATAAAAATGTAGGTATTACTAATTTATTGTTTAATGTTTCCGCCCGCAGATAATCAAAGCAGCGGGCGGGGTAGAGGAGGCCCTGGCGCGTCACTACGCTCCCCCGCCGCCTCCCCCCGCGCTTCCCGAGGCCCTGTCTTCGCTACGTCTCCAGGAGCCGCAAATGCAGGCTCCGCCCAGGCCGCCACCGCCTACCCTGGCCGCGGCGCCGCCCAGGCCTCCCCCGCCAGACACGGATGATGAGGGAGAGGACATCTTCAGACGACAACCGCACCCTAGCCAGCCGATTCTGGTCAGTTTTATATCTTCTTTATGATTTCGTAGACAAATGCTAAAATCAGAATCCTGTCAGTCTGTACATCTTTACCATTTTTGGGAAAAGAATAGAATAGTTGAAATTTAGAACTTAAATGTTTTCTAGAACCAAATATGCAGTGAAATGATGAAAAAATAATTATAAAGGATGGCACTACATACTAGTGAAGGATGAACAAAAATTTAGTTGACATAAGCTTGTGAGGTATTATTCAACTGGTCTTCTGGATTCCGATTCTCTAACTTATCGCGCGGCAAACGTGAGGAGTATTTGGCGCTCCACATGCCGCGTTAGAAATTTAAATATGAATAATATAAAAGTGGTGGGTATGTGTGTGTGCAGGTGGCGGCGCACAACTTGCATAAGGCGGTGCGCGAGTGGTCCTCCAAGGACAACGAGATCATCGCCGCCGCCAAGCGCATGGCCATTCTCATGGCGCGCCTCTCCGACCTCGTGCGCTCCGACTCCAAGGGTGAGACCACTCCCCTGACTTTTAACTCTCCGTATAACTCTCCAACCATACATACAACCCTCCCTATAACAATTGGACCATACATAAAACCCCTCCCTCTAACAATTCAATCATACTTACAATCTCCTTACAACCATACATTCAACCTTCCGTACGGTCTTCATCCACACATACACCCTTTCTTGCAATTCTCTAACCATACAATGAACCGTCTCTACAACCATCCCACTAAACAAACCACCGTTCCTATAATAATCTCACTAAAGATACTCCTCTCCTTACAACTATCCAACCACATATTCCACCCATGCTTCTACAATTCAGTAATACATACAACCCACATTATAACTATCCAATCATACACGCAACCCTCCTTATGGTTTCCATCCATAAAAATTTCCTTCCTTGCAATTATGCAACCGAATCCAAATCTACCTGCCTACAACAATCCCATCAAACATACAACCCTTCATTCAACCATCCAACTATACATTCAACTGTCCCTAATTCCTCCCTCCATACAAGGTTACCACCACCCAAGAATACAATTGTACCCACAATCATCCAGTCATACACCTGATCTTTCATCCAACGTCAGTTATGTATATTTTTTAGCATTTTAGCTACATCTATATATCCGTCGATCATCCACTTATTCATCCAATTATTTATCTATTTATCCATCTGTCAATACAGCCCTCCACCATGGATTAATATTAAGTTTCATGTCCATTAGTCACTTCTATGATGTAAAAATATTAAAATTGCCTATTTAATTATTGGTAAATTGCATTCACTATATATATACTTATTATGCAAAGAGCTTTTCATATGTAAATATTCGTTATATGAATCACAAAGCCGAGTAGACAGTTGACTCGTAATATTTTTCGTACAAACAACATTTTGCCCGATGGGGTCCGCAGTGTGGGTGAAGGGTAAACTACAGTTGAGAGTCCAATGACTCTGAGGCGTCACCGCCACAGCTTTATAAATAACTTGCAGTGATACACACTGTTGTTTGATTTGGAATTGAAGTATTTGATTTGTTTTAGGTGTGATAAGGGAAAGTGACATTATGTGAAGAGCATGCTCGTTTGCTAATTCTACATTAAACTAAGAAAATTAAATAAACTAAAATGATTAATTTTATATATAAAAAAAACATTAGGAGTCTATTGGGTTACTTGGTCTATCTGTATATATAATTATAATTGTGTATATGCTTCTGTCAAACGCTTTCATACGGACTAGAGGTCGCTATGAATCTCAGCGGTGAGTTGTTGGTTGTCAATGTTTTTCATTATTGTGTGTGCGTACGCCTTCATAATCCGCCGTGAAGCAATTGTTGTTCGGTTGGAGAGGCGAGGTTGTCGGTTACATTTACAAGCGAGGCCATCGTTTGGTCCCAGGAGGGATACGCGGTCACTTACGACCTCAGATAGGGCTTCAGTCCTGTTTGCGGTTAGATGTCGGTGTCCATGGGCAGCAGTGACCACTTACCATCAGATGGCCACCATGCGGTATTAATATCTTTATTTTATTATAATATATTATGTATTATAATTATAGCTTTACTATAACGCAATGAAAATTCGTAATGCATGCTTGTTATTAACACATTGACTGCGGCGGCTAATATTCGAAACAATCCACCCGCGCGGCGCTCGACATAACAGGCGTGTTTTAGTACGGCGGCACACGCCGTATGCGTGCGAACCGCAAGCGTGGCTCGGGCAGTGAAACACGACAAGTGTGTTTGCCGCAGTCAATGTGTTTTATATACGATACATTCATGTACAGAGCTATCTTCTTTATTTATTTCTATAACGGTTTATTGTGAGGAAACTTACATGTCGGAGAGATCTGTGTAATGTTCTTGAAAGTAAGCCAAGTTAAACAATTTCACAATCGACTACGCTCTTACCCTTTCTTATTGTAATAGAAAATCATTCCTAGCGGTTACAATACTACGAATTACAATAATAAGAACGCACTACGAACGATGTTCTAACCCCAATTTTGGGGTTAAAAATCGTGCCCAGCAGTGGGACATAAAAATAATTTAGGCTCCGTGTGTCATTATATCGAATGAAGTCATTTTATTTCAAAACAGTATAATGAACTAATTCTGTTATGATATTTCCAGGCAGTAAACGCGAGCTGATCGCTACCGCGAAGGCGATCGCGGAGGCCTCAGAGGAGGTGACGCGCCTCGCCAAGAAACTGGCCCTCGAGTGCACCGATAAGAGGATTCGAACAGTGAGTTATCTTAGCCTCAGCGACATGACCGCTAGTGGCTAATGCGCGCCCCCGTGCTTCAGAGGGCAGGCTAGCTGTCGGTCTCGATTGTTATCATTGGATAGTAGTCGTTAAACCCTGCCGGAGGCCTTGTGTTCGGTATGAAAACATCCGACACGAGTTGATCACTAACTATCTGCACCATTCCGCATTGGAGCAGCGTAGTGAAGATGCTCCAGGCCTCTTCTAATTGCCCCTAGAGACTCATGCCCAGCAATGGATATAAAGAGGGTTGCAGCCATTTATTCCCATAGTAATTTTTACAAAATTTTATCACGCAAAACGGCACTCACGTTTAGTCCATTGCTGAAACAGACGATAACTGGCGCGCAATTGTTGCTCCTTTTTTCGTTTTGTCGCTCTTTTAGTTCGGATAGTTTTGAGCACAGATCCGAAGGCCATCGGTTTATATTTTATAAATATTATTAGTACTTTTATTTGTCTCCATCCATCTTCTAGAACCTCCTGCAAGTGTGCGAGAGGATCCCCACTATCGGCACTCAACTGAAGATCCTGTCTACTGTGAAGGCCACGATGCTCGGCGCTCAAGGTATTTATTTCATTTTCTATGTATTTCCCCTCAAAATACTTTTTATAATCATGTTTTATATATTAAAATAAGATTTAATATCTTTTTTAAAACGCTTGGTCACATTCGAGGCCTATGTCCTTGGCTATTAAGCTTTGCCCTTTGATTATATACTTGACTAGATACCACAGGAGCTTTGTCGAAGTTCATAAAAACAGATCGAAATTGCTACCAATTCTCGTACACATGCCATAACCATTTGATAGGCGGTAGAATTGCAGTTCATCCGGGGAAGTACCACCGCCGCCCACAAAATCCGCCGTGAAACTATTCTTGTTTCGGATGGAGAGGTGCGGTTGCCGGTACACTTGCAGCAAGGCGACCGTCTTAGTCCTCAAGAGTAGTGACGCATCTATGTATTTCCTCAGATAGGACTTCAGTACAGTCAGATCAGTCCTGTTCGAGGTTAAATGTGGATGTCCGTGGGCTGTAGATAGGTGGACAGGACTTAACACCAGGTGGATTGCACGCTCGTCCGCTACTGTTCAAACATAAAAAAGTAGCACAGCGCAGAGAGATGGATACATACGAGGATGACATACGATGTATCGTTAGATTCGTCTCTGTAGCGCGAGTAACATTGGTAAATTAAAATTTAAAAAAAAAAAACAAAATTGTGTCTTTAATTTGCTTTTTTCGGCGCGGATTTTCCTATTTAATTTAAGTGTCTTTACGGTCAGGTGTTTTGTTTCTTATTTAATTTGTCTTATTTCTCATGAGATATTTACAATAAATAAATGTGCATCTTTAATTGGCACTAAAAAGTTAACTTTATGTGTTTGTGACCAATATAGCTGCCAATAGTCGTCTATTTTTTCTGAGTTTTTTCGCCAGCTATGGTCCATCTAGTTAAGTATATAATCAAAGTTTTAACCCGTCTTAGGGATTTTCAAAGAACATATAATATTTGGTGCATTTCTGTCTATTGATTGTGAAATGTCAGACATTCGTGAACGTTACACATTTTGACAAATTACTCAATGCGAGATATGAAAACGACATAGGAAATTTTGTGGAAAAAAAATTACTATGAAATTAAAAAACATTGACAACGTCTGACAAAGAAATTGACAGACATTGCCAATATCGAAGCATTTCACAGCAATCGTTCTAAGCAATGGTTACGTGACAGGAGTGTATTTTATTTAATTAAAGTTTGTTAACTTACAGTGTACAGTTACAGTCTTTAAACGGTTTAAAAGTTTGCCACATGACATAGGCACGAACGTACTGCTGTCCCTAAGCTATAATGCCGTTACATACCAAAACAATTTTTCGAGTTATGGCGAAAAAAGTGGGTAATTATTAAAAAAATGTTCTACTTAATACCATAACGTCATATGCAAGACATTGAGGATTCAAAAACGGAGAGCACTTTCAAATAGTGAAACTTTCAATTCGTATTTTACTAACTACGAAAATCTCAGTGTCGAAGTGTCGGCTTCCTGTTGGATAACGGAATTTTAACTTAAGGGCGGCAGTGCGGCCCTTTTATTATTATATTATTGTATTGATTATGTTTTATGTTCATTTTATTCGATGTTGATTGTCTTATCCAATACTTGAAGCTTAATGTGGCAGAAGATTTTTATTACCTTAATTGAATAGCTAAACATCATATATACTGGATGTAATAAATTCGCTTCAGAACTATAATTATTGGCGATAATGTATTTTTTGTTAATATTTATGCTGTAACAATAATATTATCCTTTATCTAATAACACGATCCCTTATTTGTCTATCTGTCCCAAGCAGCAGAACTATGTTTATATTTACTATAATATTTTTTCGCTTCCCTTGCTAATCGCTGTTTTTCTTACCATATATTTGCCTCCTTAGTCGGCATGCCGGATTACAAAGGTAAACATTTGCTTACAGGCTTGTTATATTTAAATTAAGCATATTTTAATTAAATATTATTATTATTATGATTACTTAATAAAATAATACATTAATGTATTAAAACATTAATTAATTATTGTATTAATATGGCAACTTAATCAGCACCTATTAGAAGAGATACATAATATACAACCTGTCATGGATTTTAAGCTCTCAGGAGTCATTATCATCACCAACAAAATTATAGGTGGTAGAGTTATAGTTCGCCCGGGATACCACCGCCGCCCTCCAAATCCGCCGTGAAGTAATACCTATATTTCGGTTGGGAAGGTGATTGTCGGATATGGTTACGGCGAAGCGACCATCTCAGTCCTCAGTAGTAAAGCATCTATGTACGATCTCAGATAGGGCTTCAGTCCTGTGGATTTCCATGGGCTGCAGTGATAATTGAATACCAGGATTCTTACACTGGTTCTTAGTTCTTAGCTTCTTACATTGCTTGCTACTCTTTTCACATAAAAAGAAAACCTATTGATGTCCCACCGCTAGGCTCTCAGAATGAGAAGTAGTCCACAATCTTTCACAATCGTCAAGTGTATATTAGTAGACTAAGAGTTGAGAACTTTGGTTTATTTCGTATAATGACTTTACGCAACTTAAGAAGGTTTGGAATCCATGGCGGCAAAGCAACATGCACTCTGTAACTAAGTACGTTATAAACTCACCATGTGACTACAGAAAATGTGCTAATATTTGAACCGTTAAAAATGAAAATGTCTTTTATTCTAAGTAAATTCTTAACAGAATACTTTTTGAGTGTCAAATCGATTCACACTGTCGGCTTGATGTGCAACGGTCCCGGGTTCGACCCCCGGCTAGAGACATCTAATCAATTTATTAAATAAGATATTCCACAATACCGGTCTGACATGAAACGGTGTCCGGTTCGATCCTCGACGGACATCTATGATTAATTTAGGTTTCTGTCTTTATAGCAACAAAGAACAAAAAAGTAAAATGGTAACAATAATTCATTCATCCAACCATGTGTACATAGAAGTTCCCTGTTAGGCTCCTAAATTATAGGCATCCCTTAGCAAGATCCCCAAACAGTGAGCTCAGTCATAGTCACCTCTTGGCTGTGTTTATCAATTTCCGCAGTAGATGAATAATCCTCATGATGAATGAGAAGAGAAGGCTTAGACCATAGACCATAACTTCAAAAAATTAGAGGTCCATGCGGTATTCGAACCCCGGACACCCAGCGTGAGAGGCCGGAATCTTAACCACTAGACTATCACTGCTTCAGTACTGCTGCTAG
>DWKL01004577.1:0-10491 GCA_018249415.1 Phareas burnsi
AAAACTGAAGTTCTATCTGAAGTCATATGTAGATGCGTCACTACTCCTGAGGACTATGATGGTCGCTTCGCTGTAAGTGTGTCCGGCAACCGCAACCTCTCCAGCCGAAACACAAACACCGCTTCACGGCGGATTATGAGGGCGGCGGTGGTACTTCCCCGCACAAACTATAGTTCTACCATCACTTGCATATACTAACGGACATATTCTAAATAAAATCATATCAAATCAAATAACTTTATTTCCAAAATAAGGTACGTAAAGAAACTCTGCAAACTGGTTTACCTTTTACAATTTACAGTTTTTAAAGTTTTCTTTAGACATCCTCAAAAGCTCTCCGTCATTGCTTTCGAAATGAATCGGAGGGTAGACTTTTCATAAAATGTACCTAAGATAGAATTTATGTACCTACCTATACAGATACTCAAAACCGTCTGAGTACCTACTACAGATGTTGATCCGCACGTACTGTAATTAACGAACTTTAACATAGAAATGTTATCAAAAACAGCAGCAAAAAACAAATTTAAACAAGTTACGTAAAAAACAAAGTGTCGTAATTAGCAATAACTCCAATTAGCCAACTACCTTCAACTTTAACCTGAAAAACATCGTATTAATAAATTCCTTGCATTCTAAAACAGTAGGAAAGTTGGCAAATTGGACCCGTGAAACTTTTTCAAGTAGTTGGATTGTGCTGGTTAGTTTCAGAGTTAAAAATTGGCTTTTACGAGTGCGAAGACATCGTAACATTTGTTTTAGGTCCAAACATTTTTGTATTCTGCCGCCCTTAAGCTATAATGCAATACAACCAAATTAACTTTTTTTCTGTAGAGTAGCAAAACGAGGGTGCTGGCCACTTGATGTTAAGTAATCACTGCAGCCCATAGACACCCACATCTAACTTCAAACAAAACTGAAGTTCTGTCTGAGGTCATACATAAAAGCGTTCCTACTCCGAGGACTAAGATGGTCGCCTCGTTGTAATGTGCCCGGCGACCGCACCTCTCCAACCGAAACAAAGACTTTCACGGATTATGAGGGCGGCGGTGGTACTTCCCCGGATGAAATAGTTCTACCACCCCTCAGTTTGTCACCTTTTCGAGTTATGGCCAAAATTAAAAAAAAATTGTGCTACTTAATACTTGACTAGACGTCATATGCAAGAGTTTGATGCATCAATAATAGATCTACCAGAGCACTTTCTAACAGTGAATCTTTTAATGCGTATTGTATTTATTACGAAACCCTCAAAATGTCGGCTAGATGTTGAATAACGGAATTTTAGCTTAAGGAAGGCAGTATTATTCACATACAGTAACGGGCCGTTACCAATTTGATTGTAACATTTACTTATAGGTAAAGTGTCTTGTATTGGGGATATCGTCTTTGGAGATGAAACTATCGTTACTTGATAACCCTATAGGTATCTATTATATTGTATAACAAGGTAACGCTTTAAACATAATGTTTTCTACACTCACAGCGGACGTCATGGACACACACAAACACCCAGACCCACAACGAAAATATAAATTCGTCATATTGATGTCCGCTTGGCCGGTAATCGAATTTGGAATTCTTTGCGTGGCGAATCGATATGGTGTCCGCAGCCTCACGCAGATCGTCAAAAATCGTAAAAATTGGAAATAGCTGTAAATTGCATAGGAATTTTTTTCTTATTTTATAATTGTGTGGTTAACCTGTTTATCTAGCTAATTACAATGGACAGATTCAAAAAAGATGGACAAAATTCATTTTTTTTGTCACATCGTCGTATTGCCATATGGTATATGGTAAACAAAAAAGGAATATGAACTAGACGTAGGGTAATAACGTAGACCAATCTACCACTAGTGCCTGTCAATAGTTTCTCCCGCCATCGCAGTTTCGCCGTGACCATCATGCAACTGGGTCGAAATACACTTGAAAAACCGTATATCGTGAGAAGGTACAGGTTACACAATGAAAATGAAATCTAATTACTATTATTACTTTATAATTAATTAAATCTATTACTATATAATTAATTACGCTTATTCGACTGAGAGTTTTATATCTGTCAAACCACACTTGGCCAGCATTTTGTATGATATGACCTAAACCGGTCCCATCAGGGGTATCATCAACATAATGGTTCGGTTAAGTTAATGATACATTTAAAAAGCCAGATAAGCTACATAATAAGGCGTAGGTACCTAAAAATATTTAACAACTTTCTAGAAATTTCATCAAAACAAACTGTCGTAACTCGCAATAACTCCAATTAGCCAACTCCGGGCCGCGGGTAAAAATGAGCCTATTAATAAGCCCCGCACTTACAACACTCGTTGAGTGGGAAACTGAACTGGGAACTTTCTCCAGCAGACGCTGCTTCCCGAATTCGAAATCGAATTTTTAATTGAATTTCGGGCAAAAATTATTTTCCGAATTTTACCCATACCTAGCCATAAGGTACCTAATAATAGCGTTATTACTCATTTCGTTATGTATGCAATTAGCTGGGTTTTACCATCATCATCTCATTCATCTCTAGCAGAACAGGAGTCTTCCCGACGTGAAGCATGGACAATAGTCTACCATCTACCAAAACAGAGCAGAAGTCTCTTTTCAAAATGAAGTTTGGGTCATAGTTAGTTCATCCGGGGAAGTACCACTGTCGCTCTCATATCTGCTTAATATCAGGTGGCCTGTACGCTCGTTTACTACTCTTCAAACATAAAAAAAACATATCTAAGCAGTGATAGGTTAGTAGTTAAGATTCCGGTCTCTCACACTGTAAGTCCAAGGTTCGAAAACACTTTTCCCGTCCCGCACACACCTTTGATTATTCCAAATTATGTGCGTATAAGAAATTATGTCACTCGCTTTAACGGCGAAAGAAGACATCCCGAGGAAACCTGTATACCTGAGTTCTCAAAATTCTTGAAGGTATGTGAATTATACTAATCCGCTTGGCCAGCGTGGTAGACCTTATGCTTTTCTTTCCGTGAGGAGATCCATGTTCAGTGGAACATTAATGCGATGATGATGATGATGATTGGAAC
Organism: Phareas burnsi; assembly: GCA_018249415.1. NCBI lineage: Eukaryota > Metazoa > Arthropoda > Insecta > Lepidoptera > Hesperiidae > Phareas > Phareas burnsi. The sequence goes on from DWKL01004577.1 coordinate 3,048, forward strand.
ATGATGATGATGGTGATGACATACCTAAATACATATGTGCGTATGTAGAGTTAACCCTAAACCGCTATAGGTACAAAACGCGCCCGCAAGATATCGTTTGTCACCTCGGTGCGGGCGTCACCGCGTCTCAATCAATATTTCCGCGCACCCGCGCACTGCGACGGGATGGGACACGTGAACTGTTTGTACTACGTTTAAACGTAGCTCTGAACTGATGTAACGGGCGGCTTTTAGGAGAACAAAGTTATGTCCTGCCACGTTTTGGTGTTAGCTACAAAAAACGTCTATATTGCTATGGTTTTCATTAAATAAATCTATTTTTTTAAATTAAATCTGTACAGATGACACGGGCGGCTTTTAGGAGAACAAAATGATGTCTTGCCACGTTTTGGTGTTAGCCTCAAAAAAACGTCTATATTGCTATGGTTTTTGTTAAATAAAAGTATATTTTTAAATTAAATCTGATGACACGGGCATGGTTTAGGAGAACAAGACTCTGTCCTGTCACGTTTTGTTGACGCTAATGTTATCTGTATTGCTATGGATTTGTTAAATAAATCTACTTTTTATTTTAACGTATCTCTGCACTGATGACATGGTCGGCCATGTTGTCTATATTGATAATTTTTTTAACAAATATAATTTCGTTTTTAACATAATTCTGTAATGAAACGGGCGGCTTGTAGGAAAAAAGATTCTGCCCTGCCACATTTTGTTGGAGCTAACTGTTGTCTGCGTTAATACCAATTTCGTTAAATAAAACTAATTTATTTTTTAACATAGCTATGGACTGATGAAACCGGCGACTTTTGGAAAACAAAATTCTGTCCAGCCATATTTTGATAAGGTTAATAATATAATGTGGTATACGTTATATTATTAACCTTGCTATGTATTATTAATATTGCTATAAGTTTTGCTAAACTGATGAAACGGTTGCTAGGAGACGATTGCAAATCAACTAAAACAAACTTATTTCACTATTGCTAAACCCAATTCTGCCTCATAACAACAGTGTTAAACGCATTTCTGTTCTAGTTGGAAGGGATAAAGTTCTGGATTGACGCGTTTTGAGCAGGCCACTTGGTGTTAAATGGTAACTGCAGCCCAAGGACACCCATATCTCACGTCAAACAGGACTAAAGACCTATCTGAGGTAGTAGGTAGATGCGTTACTACTTTCGAGAATTAAGACAATCGCCTCGCTACAAGTACATCAGACAACCACACCTCCCCAACCGCAATACAAGAATTGTTTCACGGTGGATTGTGAGCGCGTTACTTCTGTTTATGCTTCGAATATTAGTAACTGAAAACAGTTTTCTGAATTCCGTTACGTAGGTAGGTATTTGAAAGTTGAAATTTAGAACACGCGTGTGGGCGTGGTTTGACCAATAGGCGATGTCACGCACCGCGACAAGTGACACTTTCCGCCAATGAGGGGACTGCGCTGCGGGCGATGGTGACATTTCTAGCCAATGGACTGATTCCCGCCCACGGGTGACAGTTTAAGAGTTTGTAACGGTATTATAATTATCCAGGGTGGTCGGTCGGTTATGTATACCTACTGATATAATTACTTTGGTGATCGTATTTTTATTATAGCGAATTACTTGGTCAATACAGTTGAACACGCAATTTTTTATTTAGGATAAATAAAACAATATATTATGTTGATTCTTTCCTTTGACTTGAGTTGATTTTTTTCTTTGAGTTTTTAATTTGAAATAGTGTTTTACAAAATAATATACCTATCTCATATGGTAATTATGTGAAGAATTATATTTTTAAGAATATATAACTATGTTTCTGTCTGCTACCAAAGTCTCAATGACTAGGTTATCGAGAAAGTTATTAGGAATACAATAACCGGGTACCTAAATATGGAGGTATCTATTAGATAATTATATAGGTATAGATATATATTTATGATATACCTAAGTACCTATGCTTGACATTTGTATTTAAAACTTTTACCCATAAGCATGACGACCGGCGTGGCACAGTGATAACCGTACTAGTCTGACACGCACACGGTTCCGAGTTCGATTCCCGGGTAACAGACATACCAATTATGAATTTAGATTTCTGTACAGGATCTTGGTGTTTGTGTCTTTGTATGTGTCCGTGGCAACCACGACAGAGAATTCTAGTGTGGGACTATGAACGTAGAAAACGTGAATTTAAGCTGTAAACAAACCAAATTCATATACGTTACGTTTTAACATAGAGGAATATTTTTGCACCGCTACATTCAAGATACGCTTGCTAAAGAAAGTTCTTCCAATAAAACCAACATGCTCTGTAGTGCCAGCGCGACATTTCCAGCCAATGACCGCGCGCTCCCCTGTCATTGGCCAACGACGCGAATGTCACTGTTTGTCGCATGTCGCCTGAAAGTGTACGCACATATAGCTATGTGGAAGAGGGAGCGGGATGGAGGATTTACCTAGGAAAGTCGTGTTCCAATTTTAAATCGCGGATCAACGCTCGTGATTTGGAATTCGGTTTGAATTGTTTCGTTGTAATGTATCTCTAGTTTGAATTATTTAGATGAAAGTGTAACTGTTTGAAATGTTTGCTTAAAATGTTTTAGGCTGTTATTCGGTGGATTAAAACGTTCACCAATTTTACATACTTAATTATCCACTATCTGTACAATTCACCATAGATTTTAAATTTGGATTAAGTATGTACCTACTAAAGGCAAAAAAATTGTGATTGAAATAATTGTTAGTATTTAATTTTGTTGTTTTAATATAATGAGAGCAGCATAATAGGTATATATATAAAGACGGTACCTATTTGAAGTTTATTTATTGTTTAGTTACAACCCTTGGGTCTTTATCAACGAATTAAAGCAAGAAACATATTTGCGTTGCTATCCATTACTATGGACAATATTTAAAATTCTCATAAGTACTAAGTAGGTATGTATATATAGGTATTTTATAACCAAAACTCAAACTTAAATAGACTAGAGCGTAGCAACGGACCGTTGCTATTATAGGTAAAGCGGAAATCCCATATATTCTGGAGAAATCAGCATGTCTGGGACTCGAACCCTGACTGCCAGCGTGAGAGCCTGGAATTTTACTAGGCCAGATGGCTTCATATCCACTTTCGTATGTAGAATTTACGTGGTAGAACTATATATAGATCATCAGGAGACGTACCACCGTCACCCTCAAATTCCACCATGAAGTACTTAATTCTTATGTTTCAGTTGTAGAGGGTTGGTTGTCGGATACATTTACCGAAGTTGTAACACATCGTATGATCTCAAATAGGACTTCAGTCCTAATTGCGTTATGCGAGTGTTCAGGGCCGCAGTGACCACTTAACATCAGGTGGCCTGCACACCCGCTACTACTTCGTCTTCGTTGATAAAAATAAGGAAAAGTTTCGAAAAATACAAAATATAATAAAAAATAGTTTCGGTATACCTACCTGGATTTCGAGCATTGGACTACCAGAGTGAGAGGCTAGAATTTTGCTGGGCTATGATAGCTACTTACGTAATAACCCTTGATTTATACGCTGCCCTCGTAGCTTTTGTTCAAATTTCTTTGACCAAAAATCGCGTGATAACCAGATCGTGCCATAAATTATAAAATTGAGATCAATCTCCACATCGCAGCACGAGCTTCTGATTCGAAATCAAATTCCAATTGGATTAATTTTTGGCTTCCGTGTGGGAATTTACCAAGTGGCTAATTTATTTTGGCAATTTCTTTCAAAATTTAGAGGAATAAATACTGGCTGCGGGCACCATGTTGAATGTTGAAAAATAACCTTCTCAAACACGGGTTGTGACAGACATGGCACGAGCTGATCCCGAATTCAAATTTTAATTGGAATTTTTTTACTTTTCATACGGCAAGCTTTGGTTATGTATTTCTTCAATCAATGATAGCCTAGCGGTAAAGTTCCGACTCCACGCGCAGGGGGTTGGGGGTTCGAATACGAATTATAATACGCAACATTATTTTGCTATGTATTTGTTTTAACATTGGTAGCCTATTAGTAAAATACAGGCGTTTTACGCGGGTGGTCGGAGGATCGAATCCAGTGCACACCTCTAATTTTTCGAATTTACCTATATGCGTATTACAAATCGATTATCTTGCTTTAACGGCGAAGGGAAAGATCGTGAGGAAACATGCACACCTCAGAGTTTTCTGTAAAGTTCTCGAACATGTTTAAAGTCTACCAATTCACACGATGCTACTTACCTCATCGAACTATTGGTTTATCTCCTATTTAATTTAGTCGGGTACGAAATTATTGGGTTGGTACAAAGTAGGTATCAACTCTTACTGTGAACACAAGAAAGGAAATGTTTCGACCCAAAAACAGATTCCAAAAATAAGTGTAACAATGACGTTGCCCTTTTAGTAATAATTTGGACAAACAAGTGGGCATTATGCGCGCCCCACGATCGCCCTACAGGTATGCGTTACGCGGTGTAACTTTGCAAGCGCGTGTGCAATCCTACAATGTTGCTTTTGGAAACTGAAAGTTGGGAAATCCGTATTGGTATATTAACGTGCTTTATGTGCCATGTAAGGTTCATATTTGGTACACTATTTGTGTAGATATCTAACGATGTCTATGATAAGCCGCACACTAGGGTACTTTGTGTCGTGGGTGCTATGTACAAAGACGGGTACACAAATACCCAGACCCGAACAGAAATATAGATTCATCATTTAGATGTAGATGTGCCTGATCGGGGATCGAACCTGGAACCTTCTGGGTGTAAGACCGGTATGGTTACAGCACGCAGGTCGTCAGATTAATAATTTTTAATAAAAATAGAGAAACGGTTACGTATAGACATTGTAAGGACAGGTATCTAGGCTGTAGAATGTTTCACGTGTGTTTTAACGCAATTATTTATAACTTTGTCCTTAATGCCGGACCAGGATCATCAGAATAAAACTAAAGTATCTAATTTTATTTATAAGCAATGAAGGCATGTCCATTTGGATTTACCAAACTGTTTTCATTTCGGGATGTCAAGTTGATATGCCGGACGACCATAGCAAACTATTCATTCTTTACCCCGGAAAAAGTATTTTTCTGGATAAAAGGTACCCTATGTCCTTTGTTGCATCTCTGAAAATGTGTGTACAAAACTTCATAATGATTAGTTGAGTAGTTGAGGCATGACAGCGTAACAAACTCACTTTCGCATTCATAATATTAGTTAAGATTAGGATAGACAGAGAATATTGTTTTATTGTGTTCGATAAGTTTTATGTTTCCACGTCGTTCATATGAACATATGCTAAGAAAAACGAATGTTTTCAAATCAAAAACTAATATATCAACTTTGTTGATTAATAAGATTTAGCAATCGAAGATCCGTAAGCGTATGTAGTTAGAATTTACAAAGGTATAAAAGTTTATAAAGCATAAATTACTTACGGGAGATCATAAGGTTACTTTGGGAATTCAGTAATTTTTTATAGAATATTGAATAATCATCAACATCATCAATCCATTAATGTCCCACTGCTGGACACGGGTCTCTTCAGAATGAGAAGGCTTAGGTTCTACTACGTAGTCCAAGTGCAGATTGATAGACTTCACTCACGTTCGAAAGAAAACTTTACAAAAAACTCTCAGATGTGTAGATTTCCTAAGGATTTTTTCCTTCACCGTTAAAGTAAGTGATAATTAATTTCTTATACGTACCTATATAACTTCGAAAAATCAGAGGTGCGTGCGGATTTCGAACCCTGGACACCCGGAGTGCGAGGCCGGAATCTTTTCCACTAGGTTATCACTGTTTAATTCAATGCAATAATTAAATACTACCTCAATAGGTAATATTAAATTATAATTCGATAGAAACATTTCAAGTGAAAATTACATAAGCAATGCCTGGAAGTCAAGAAATAAAGTATAATCTGAATAAGTGGCATTCATTCAGATTATTTAGAGAATTTGAATATTCGAATCTGGAATTTGCGAATGCCGGAATGTGGTCATTTGAATATGGAATCACGATATAACGCTCTCACGGTTTGTCAGACCCTTGGGGGACATTCTTCTCTTATATAGACGGAGAATTTTTGCAATTTCAATAAATTATTCAAATAGTTGCATGATATGATGCTATGTTTTTGGTATTTGCTTCCAAATGTGGAATGCTAAATATTCCACCTATTAACCCCTCCAGATCAGGCCTAACCTATGGGAGTTTTACCTTAGCTATTCGCTGTGCATATTGGTGATTGAAAGAAGATTTTTCTAATATAATTTAAAAATCTATCATCGTTATCATCAAACCATTATTTTCCCACGGCTGGGCACAATTCTACTATTAGAATGAGAAGCGTTAAGGTCCACCAGGTTGTATAATTATCTCTGGGATATTGTAAAAACCGTCAAGTACACATTACGTACGAAAAGTTTAATATAATGTGATCCGATGTAAAGTTTACAATACAACAGATGCCTATGCACCCTTTGTATTGTTAACTGTTTCAATAGTTCATACTTTTAGGTCTAGCCGTTAGATTGTGAATAAGGGATAGATTGGGTTGGATAAAACAATTCAAAAGGTTGGACGATTCAAAAATATCTTAACGAATCCAGCCAGTTTCGGTAAATAGATGTAAGTACATTGAACTTTGCAGATGTAAGTACATTGAACTTTGCAGATGTAAGTACATTGTCTGCAGTATCAACACATAAATGCTATACTAGTGTGAAGGATTTGATTAGGTAATAATTTACCTATAAATATGTTTCATGTAACTATTGATTTTCTTTTTCAATGAATTTTAAATTATGAATTGTTTAATTTGCCACAAATTCCTTAAAATTGCAAGTCTACCAACTTAAAACTTGTTAACATACCACCACGGTAGCCAACCTACCAACGATAATAAAGTGCCTTCATCATTCGGTAGAATTCGGTAGGCGAAATGGCTTGCATTTCAAATTTAAATATCGAATCACGATAGCACGCTCTCACAATTTGTCACACCCGCGAGCGACTTTGATATGTTTCAAATATTTCGTGAATTTAAATAAAAGTTAAATGCAATCGATTTTCGGACATACTTTATTAGTTGAAGATTGATTGGTTGAATGTTTTTTCATTTACGTTAAATTTATTTATTTTTTATGTGGGAAGGGTAGGCAACAGGCGTGTAGTCACACCTGATGTTAAGTGTTTACTGCATCTTATGGATACCCATAACTAATCAGGACTAAAATTATATTTTATGTCGTACTTACGCCTTATCATTCCTGAAGAAGATGGTCGCTTTCTTACAAGTGTACCCGAAAACCACATCGCTCCAACCGAAATACAAGAATTGCTATAGGTATATGACTGGCATAATACGCCGTGGAGCAATTATTGTATTTTTTATGTATATTATTCGAGTGTTCTTTTTTATGTAGGTACATTCAATTTAGTTTT
>DWKL01004578.1:0-10490 GCA_018249415.1 Phareas burnsi
TGCCGGGGACACTTACAGCGAAACGACTATCATAGACCTCAGGAGTAGTGACGCATCTACGTACGACCTTAGGTAGAAATTTAGTTTTGTTTGAATTTAGATGTGAGCGTTTATAGACTGCAGATACCACTTAACATCAGATGGCCTGCATGCTCGTTTGCTACTCTACAAACATAAAAAAAAACACAAAATATATACTTATAATTAGAAATTTATAGTCTCCATGCTTTCATGGTGAAGAAAACTTACACATCTAGGATTTTTTTGTATAGTTCTTGAAGGTGTGTGTAGTCTACTAATCGGCACTTGGCCCGCGTGGCGAGAGGAAATCTCGTGGTGTCCAGTTATTAGGAGGACGATTAGCCGACAAAAAGAGTGAAACCACTCACTCAACAATGAGTATGGCCCTACTGCTTATGTTTTCGCTTTATATTATATTATTTTAATATTAAGTTATTTATTATTTTTAAACACCTTAAGCTAAATATAACAAAGAGTGGACTTATTTCCTTACACCATTAAGCCAGTTAACCCTACCAATATCTGCTGATCAACCCTGGGCGATTGCGGCCATATATTTATATATATTTTTAGGTTTATAATTTATTAAAAAATAAAATATAGTCGATAAAACAAAGGAGGTCTTTTAATAAATATGTTGTTAAATGTGTGAAAATGACTGGCTAAAAAAAGAGGATAAAAAGGTTGACAGCTAGATGAAAAAAACAAGTGAAAATGACGGCGTCGAGGTTGGATATGAGATGACAAAGGAGGGAGGCCGATTGGAAAACTGTTTGATAATAGTATTTGTAAACTTGGAAATGGGAAATATAATGTGATCTTACATTAATCTGAGTATTATTTTAATTTCCTTTGCTTAAAAAGTGAGATATCATATAATATATAGGTAAATATATATAGGTATTATGCATAAATATTAGCAATCAGTGTGATGTATTCACCTCCTATGCTCGTATTTATAAACAAGTAATTACTTGTTGCTTTGTACTTTCTTGATAAAGTAATCACTGTCATTTGATAAAGTCGTCATTGATTTGATTTGATTCATTGCTTGGGTGGGGATTCTAACTTTTGACAGCGCTAGATTCAAGCAATTACTGAACTATAAAATAAAAATGTTCCTTAAGGAATAACGTTTACTTAAGTACTCTCTTTTACTTATCTATAAATACGAGCAGTAGAAAACAAGCTTGGGCAAAGCGGATACTCCCCAGGCCCGAATAATACCCACTCTTTTCCCCAACCCGTAGTTCAGTACCGTGGGGTATGAGAAGTTAGTCAAGAACGTCTAATACATAATTTTATTATTTAACGATTAAGCTCGTGTAAATGATTATTTCGAAGTCCAATTTCGGTGATAAAATATGTAAGCTCTCTGAGTATTCTAAAGTTATTTCGGCGGATCTTACACGACACCCTCTGGGAAATGGGCGAGGCGATATAATTCACCAGTTTGCCCGTATTTCGCCGAATTCGTTTTTCGAAAGACTAATAGGATGCCTTTATTTTTGTGCCAAAAGCGTGGTCCATACACAACGTGCAGAGATTATAATTTTATACTCTTTCTTTGCTTAATACACGTACACATACGTATAGTAACGCTTCTGTGTAAACTTAAGTAAACTAACTACATTTTGTTAAATTCGTAAAATAAAGAAAAAAAACTAATTTTATATCATTATCATCATCATCATCAAACTATTACTGTGCCATTGCTGGGCACGGGTCTTCTCTCAGAATGAGAAGGGTTAGTCCACAACCCACCACGCCTTCCAAGTACGGATTGGTGGACTTTAAACACCTCCGAAACCTTTACATAGATTTCTGCGGTGAGTACGTTTCCTCGCGATGTTTTCCTTCACCGTTACAAGTGGCAATTAATTTCTAACATGTACATAACTACGAGAAATGAGGTACGTCCGGGACTCGAACCCCGGACTTCCAGCATGAGAAGCTGGAATCTTACCACCAGGCTATCATTGCTAATACAAAATTTTATATCTTTAAGACCAAGATTTTTTCTATTCACAGTATTCACAGTAGATTGAATAATTGGCTAAACTAATTGGCCTAAGTGCCACTTTGGTTGATAGGAAAAACACACAGTAATTATAAACAAAACAACCATATTTTTTATCTTTATACTTAGTAAGATCGACGTATAAGGCTGTTATTCTTAGCAGTAAGTATATGCAGTCTACGATTCCCTTACAATATTAAATAAGATAAGTACCAATACAAAGTACTATTGAACTGTATCTCAGTCCTTTTACGTAAATTTGGCCATTTAAAATAATATGAAGGCGATGACTGAACATTTGAGACAACCTTAATTAACAACTTTTAATCCGTCGTGCAAAATTTAATTAAAGTCGCATCTAACGTCTTGATAAATATTATTTGAGAAATAGAAATCATTTATCTAAAAATAACGTATCAACGGTGTAATGATCTTAACGGCTTGGCTTATTGTACGCAAATTGATAAAATAATTACTTGAGGGAACTAGGTTCAGATGTAAAATAAATGACGCCCTGTACACTCATGGCCTTACACTGGGATGTCCTGTTTTTTTTTTTTTTTTTTGAAGAGTATTAAACGAACGTGCAGGCCAGCTAATGTTAAGCTTCAGTTAAACAGAACTGACGTTCTTTCTGAGGTCGTATAGATGCGTTATTATTCCTGAGGACTAAGATGGTCGCCTCGCTGTAAGTGTACCCAGCAACCACACCTTTCCAAACGAAATAAAAGAATTTCTTCACGGTTTATGAAGGCGGCGTTTGTACCTCCCCAGACGAACTACCTTTCAAAACAGACCACAGACCACACAACCATCAAACCAGACTACAGTAGCTTCACAGCGCTGTTGTTATGCAGGCTAGGAGCCGTAACCGTCGAACCTCAAAGATTTATATCACCTTCAAAATCTTAATTCTCATCATTCGTATAACATCATTAACAGCTCGTTACACCATGCCGATGAACTGTCCGATAAACTATCCACAACACATTTGACAGATGGCGCTTAGAGCGTCTGTCAAGTAAGTTATGGATAAGTTTATCAGTACCCAAGGAGCGAAACAGGCCCTTAAGAGTAATCCAACTCTCTATTCGTGATATTTTGATGGCGGATTAGATAGAGATATAAAAGGGACACAAAAGACAACAAATAAATTCCCAGAGATTATCCCTTTTATAAGGATTACGTTGAATATTTTTTATCTTCAATGATCTGATTATTAGGGGGTACACTTTATCAAAATCGATCTTACTGGGAATTATAATATAAATAACTTTAATTTAATAATTTAAGGTTATGTTTATTACCAACTTGACCGCGACTTTTTTAGCGTTTTTTAATATAATGAAAGCATTCTGCCCATGTGGTTACTGCTACCTATGAAAATCAACTACTGACCTCGAGCTGACAAGGACAGTATCCCTATTTGAGGTCGATTACAGCTGCATTGACTTCTACCGAGGACTTAGTTTTTTATGTTTGAAGAGTAGCAAACGAACGTACCGGCCACTTGATGTTAAGATGTCACTGCAGTCCTTGGATACCCAGATCTAATCTCAAACGAAACTAAAGTTTTGTTTAGGGTTGTTCGTAGATGGGTTACTTCTCCCGAAGACTAAAGTCGCCTTGCTGTAAGTGTGCCCGACAACCGCGCCTCTCAAAACGAAACAAAAATTGCGTCACGGCGATATAAGATTAATCTATGATGTGATCAATAAAAATCATTCCTCTGATACTTTTTATTTATTTAACGTTTTCTACACTACTACATGGACACAAACATAAACGAGTCTACAAATGTCCAGACACAGAACAGAAATATAAATTTATCATTTAGATGTCTGCCTGGTCAGGAATCGCACCTGGAATCTTCTACATGGCCGACATATGTAATTACCTACCTATCTACCTCGCTAGGCAGATCGTCAAGCGAGTCTTATAGAAAATATTAGCGAGTGATGTCACCAGCGGTTGCTCTTACGTTGGCTGCCACATCAACCAACAAATCAAGTTGTTAAATGCATTCTTTATTCACTTTGGCGTGAACAATTTAAACACTTGTCGGATGTCGCCAAACAAAGCCGTCTTGTGTTTTCCCCAATACGACAACAACCTGCTAATTTCTTGAGGAGGCTGAACAATCAATATTAAACCTTAAGTACGGAGGATCAGGGTCGAATTTACATATAGATTTGTCGGTGGTGGGGCTTGAAGTCATTGGCAAGTTTGGTGCGTGCGCGCAGTCAGCCGAGAGGTCCGGTGCACGGTAGTAGCGCCGCCATTTTGTATCAAACTTTCTTATATGATAGCTATTTCGTTTATTGCACAACATGAACCGTTCGGAAACTGGAGAAATTTCTACTACAACGTGACGTTTTAAAATGTGTGTGAAATTTTTTAATAGACCGCTAGTGGATTGAGTTGAATCAAGTGATATTTGACTGGATTTTCTTTCAATATCGCGTCTTTGGTGACTGTGATATTTCGTAAGTGATTTTTTATTTATCATTGATAGGTTTAATACAGTTGTTTCTACGTTTCTAAAGTATTCGCTGCTAAGGGTTTATAATGATTGTAGCTTGAATAAATGATAAATAGAAGTGTAACTCTTGGTAAGTTTATTACTGATAGATTTAATATAGGTACTTCTATTTTAAACTATATACCACCAACCGAGGAAATGATTACATAACTGTTGACGTAACTTAAAATGAATACAAGTTCGTCAATACTTAAACATTTTATTACTACTGATAAAAGAACATACACTTTGTATTCTTCATTTATTACTAGACAGATCCTAAACAGGACTGTTTAACATTTTCAATTAGAAAACAGATTTATTTCCCGTCATTCACAATTTACAACTCAAAACAAAATGTGTTGACGAAACGTTAAAAGCAACTTTTAACGATTTTATTGAGACAAGTTCCAGCTATATTTTTAATTGTCGAAAACGACAATATAACTGTGATTTTTAATTTATCGATTTACTTTTATCCGTTTTATTACGCGGTCGGACTTCACAATAACTTCTACTATTTAATATTACAATATTATTGATACGCCCCGGTTTCCTAAGGATTTAAATTCGATTTTTAGTCAAGGGATTATTATGTTTAAATACAAATACAAAAAATCCAAACAGATACACCAATTATTGCGATTTATATACAAAACCACCACGCTGGCCAAGTGCGGACTGATTTCATACCCCTTCGAGAACTTTATAAAGGACTCTCGGGCATGTAGGTTTCCTTACGATGTTTTCTTGCACCGTTGAAGCAAATGATAATTTCTCATGCGCACATATCTTCAAAAAATCTTAGGTACGTGCGGAATCCGAACCCCGAACCCCTACTGTGAAAGGCCGGAACCTCAGCCACTAGATTATCACTGCTTATCATTTGGATTTACTAAATTATTTTTATCCTTATCGGAAGACCGAGTTAAAATGCCCGACGATCATATTAAACTAATTTTTCTATCCCTCGGCTACACCATTTTTGTGGATAAAGGATAGGTACTCTATGTCCTTTTCTGTACTCCTAATAATGTGTGTACAAAATATCACGATGATCGGTTGACTAGTTAAGACATAAAAGCGTAACAAACAAACTCACATTCACATTTATGATATTAGTTAGGATAACAATAAAGGATTTATTCATCAAAATATTAACATTTAAGTTATCTTTTATTGCAATAAAGGCATGAACGTGACAATATAAATATTTCCAGTTTTTCGAACAACTATTTATTAGCATATTTTAACATTGTTAATATCGCTAATGTTGTTCTTGTCTGTAATTTTTATTTATAACCTCGGAATGTGTTCCCGTGGTTTTTATGCTTGTTTGTAACCAATTTGTGCATTGAACTAAAATAGAAGAACATGTTAAGATAAATGTAAGAAAGGCCTCTGTCATAACTACAGGACTTAGGTAGGTAAGTGTTAGTAATTCATCTCAAACCATCTTTACAATGGCAGTTTTATGTTGCTCTATTCTAGTTTGAATGGTGTAATAAGAGAGAAAGAGGTATAGAATTTTTTTTATGTTTGAAGAGTAGCAAACGAGCGTGCAGGCCACCTGATGCTGAGTGGTCACTGCAACCCATGGACACTGACATCTAACCTCAAACATAACTGAAGTTTTATCTGAAGTAGTATGTAGATGCGTCATTAATCCTGTGGACTACGATAGTCGCCTCGCTGTAAGTGTTCGACAACCGCGCATCTTCAACCGAAATAAAAACTGCTTCACGGTGGATTGTGTTTGGATTGGAGATGTGTGGTTGTCGAATACACTTACAAGTATACTTTTCCTTCACTGTTAAAGCAATTGACAATTAATTTCTAACACGCACATAATTTTGAAGAATCAGAGGTGCGTGCGGGATTCGAACCCCGGATCCTCGGTGTGAGATGCCGGAATCTTAACCACTAGGCTATCACTCCTAACGACCTTGTAACAAATGAGACAGACTAAAATGCCACCACTAAACTATCACTGCTTAGTCGATTGTATTACTAACAAGTAAGCTATTTAAGATTGCGTAGACCGTGACAGTGCGTAGTTAATCCAGAATCGTCATTATAAAGGACGATTTCCAAATTGTCTCCTTATTTGTATGCCACGTGAGCCCACACCTGGTGGGTTCGACTTGGTATGCCTATAACACTTGTATCGATTTAGTACCGATATAAAATTGTAGTTACGTACGCGCTACGAATATTCAACGAACACCACGTGTTCATTTTACTAAGTATACATCGCTTGGTTATATACAGGAATAATTGGTCGGCTCGAAGGATCATTAGCCATGACATGACAGTTTTCCGTTAGACCACTGAACATTAATTTAGCATAAAATAACTTTTATAACTAACTTAAAATAAATAATTAATTACTTTCCAGATTATAGGTATGATAACCAGCTAAACAACAAAAATAAGTTAACAAACACCATGAGATGAGAATGATATAATGAACATGAGAATGATATGACCAGAATAATGACAATTGTGTCTGCTTGGTCATCGGGGTTTCCAAAACGATGGGTTTCTTAATTCGACAACAACTTCAAATGATCTTATAAGATTATAGCGGTATTGACTCATTTTCTGTCCCAGTTAATTTCTTATCATTTTTATTACTTCTCTACTATTCTGGGACAAGAGTTTTAGTATTACAATACGGTATTACAATCAGTAAAATATATTCTTTTGCTAACCAGTTTGTTTAAGTACCAATGATGTGTGGTTTCACATTTTATATGTTTACTGCAACTCAGATGTTTGAAATCCTTAAAAATAAAAGCATTATCCAAGGTTGATCACAGTTTTATTGCCAACCAGGAGACTAAGGTGGAATCCCAAATGTCTTTGCGTCGCAATCAGTCTGGTACAATTCTCATACTGCAGTGTATCGGCTATACACCTACTTTTTGGTAAGCACCTAAATGCTTGATAACTCGTTTTTACCGCGCACGCGAAAGATGTGGAATGAACTTCCTTCTAAGGTATTCCTGGAACTCTATGACTATGGTTATGGGAGCTCTTCAAAAAAGTTGAAAAAAGAGCTGTACTTCAAAGCCGGCGATACATTGGTGATTCCTCTGGTATTGCAAATGTCCATAGGCGATGGTGACCACTTTCCATCAGGTGGTCCATTTACCTTATCGCTAGGTTAAGATAAAGAATTAAAAAAACTCGTGAAGGTGAGTTTCCTTACCAACTCACACTCGGTCAGCGTTATGAATTGTCTCTAGAGAATAATAGATTGATGATGATAAATCAAATTTAAGACGTGATGTATTAAAAATTAGAATGTAATGTAGGTATTTATTTCCACTATTTTAATGATGGTAGAACTTTGTCATGTTCGCTTGTTTCACCATCACCGCACCTATATCCACCTTATAGCAGCAGTATAAAGCTCCTATATTCAGGTTTGAAGAATCTGGTGAGACAGATTCATTTTTCCCATCGAAGCATCCCATCTTATTCCTCAGATGTAGCAACATACGTGTGCTCTACTATAAGCAGGACTCTCATTCTATATATTTGATTGCCCTAATATCACAACATCTTGCGTTGTTGTCTTTATGCTGCAGTTTCTGTTGCTGTTAACGACATTGTTTTCTGTGTGTACAATAAAGTGTATTCACTCATTCATTTCTTCACCATCCGCATCATCACCATCAGATAGTATGAATGCTAGTTTGGTGCTTCCATTACGTACAAAAAACTTTTATATACATAAAACCTACTGTCGGTTATTCTCAACTTACTTGTTTGTTATATTTAGATTATTTTGCATATTGCGCACCAAAGTTACGATGATGCGAGGAAAATTAATGACCGAGCGGCACGTCGCGTCCGAATCCCTCGTCGCTTCCGACGCCAACGTAACAAAAGACAATATTTCGGTACACCCGAGAAAAGCGACCAGCGCCAAATCTCAACTCTACGCCTCTCAAAAAACGAAATTCCAAAAACTTGTAGATATGAAATCTTCCTTGTAATATAATTCAATTACACCTCCCGCCCTTGGCGACTGTGCGAACAAGCTGCTCCATCAATCACACTTTAACTGTATCAAGGTTTTTTGTCGTCGCTTGCGCCATCATGCCTTTTTACAAGACCGCCGTTCCGACTGCCATAATTTGTCAAACTTTTTATCCCGTTAATTGATCACCGTAACCAATAATACGAACTGATGGAAGGCGCATCGAAATATTAACATACTCGTCGACTAACGCAGCTCGATGTGTGTCTAAGTACTGAATGTCATTAACGTTTCCCACATAAGAGTTTCGAGTGTCCGTCTTTTCAAGTCGGCGTGCTATTGAATAAATATTGTTTAACAAGTCGCCAAGTGACATTTTGTTGCGCGGGCGCATCGGCTTCCCCCTGCCCACTACGCCTCACGATGGCTCTCGTCGTAGACAATTTATTTTCAACGCATTTTATGCAAAATGTGACAATTAAAATTGTTTTATGAATTCATAGCTCGATCGATTAAGATTCTATACTGATAAGGACGCAAACGTTTGTGAGCTGTATCATTAAACTCTATGACGATTTGTCACTAGTAGCACGAGTGATAATTAAGCAGATCGTAAAATATTTCAACCAACCATGCAATATATTTTACAACTCAACTGGTACACAAATATCTCATGTCGGTCTTCATAAACAACTCTGAGGGAGCCACGCATGTTTTTGTATAATGATTCCTTTTGCGAATATGGAATGTAACTAACCGAAAAAGTCGAAGAGGCAATAAAGTTTTCACAACCGATAAAAACGGAGTCGGATGAAGATTTAACGTTTTAGCTGAGCGGCGCCGCCACCGTCTCTGAGTGGATTTACGACTTCGAAGTTGTGGCTGAAAACGCCCACCGACTATTTCCAAATAACACTGTCCTTGTCTAACAAGAGTATTTACATGCGATTTGTTAAGGGAAAGTCCAGTTCGGAGGTATCCGAGTATCGAAGGAACTATTGTTCGGAGGTTGTTAGCGACCTAAATGAAGAGAAGAGGATAAGAAACAATAAATTGAGCAATAAATCTTCTTCAATGAGACGGTATATTGGAAAGGGCGTTAAAGTTTTAAGGCATTGAAATGGCTCGAACATAATGGTAGTATTCGCAACAGCGGTGCTAATTTCCTTCGCCCATTAACGGTGCTATCTTAAGCGAACGTCCGAGCTTTGGTTGCCGACAGACAAGTCTCTATTGTCGTGAACTATTCGTGCCACGGACGCTCAGAACTCACCGACATTGTCACGTACGTGCGTAAATATCAAAACAAATAGCGATAATTAATTCCAAACTAGTAGTGATAGCCTAGTGGTGAAAATTTTAGATTTTAACCACTAGGCTATCACTGTGTTCTTAACTATAAACCATAAACGATAATCAAAGGCCACAATAAACGATAATAAAAGGTCAACACCAGAGATAGTTTGGAATTCATCATCATAAACCCATTAATGTCCCACTACTGGGCACAGGTCTCCTCTGAGAATGAGAAGGGCCAGGCAATAGTCCACCGCGCTAGCCAAATGCGGATTGGTAGCCTGCGCACATCTTAAAGAACTTTGCAGAAAATTCTCCTGCATGCATGTTTCCTCACGATGTTTTCCTTAACCGTAAAAGTAAGTAACAATTAATTTCTAATACGCACATAACTTCAAAAGATCAGAGGTGCTTGTGGGATTCAAACCGCGGACCTCCAGTGTAAGAGGCTGGAATCTTGACCACTAGGCTATCACTGCTTAAATTAACTGCTTAAAAAACTTATTAATAAATAAATAATTATTTTTAATTACGTAACGGGTACTCACGATATGCGGTTTTTTAATTGCCTATACTACGCCAATACTACCATGCAACTGGGTCGAAACATAGGCAATTAAAAAACCGCATATCGTGAGTAC
>DWKL01004579.1:0-10488 GCA_018249415.1 Phareas burnsi
GTCGAATGCCTTCTCTATATCGAGAAAGACACCAACCGTGTGCCGCTCGTAATTGAACTCGGATGCAAGGTGATGAACAACCCGCGTCAGCTGTAGCGTTGTTGAATGATTAGCGCGGAAACCGAACTGCGAACCTAACCCTTCTAATATTGAGAAGAGACACGTCACCAGCAGTGGGACCTTAATGAGTTGTTGTTGATGATGATGCTGAACTCCTCATAAATTGGTCAGTCGCTCCCACTAAGCTCTAGCGTCGAGCCGAGTGTACATATTGTCGCTTGTTTAGTCACAAATGTTCATTAATTTTTGTTCCATCTGCAGCGGAGCCGCAGAGCCGCGGCGCCGACACCTCTCTGCCAACACCGTACTATTGGTAAACAACTGTGACTTGCTCCATAGTCTTCCGTGTTTGTGTGAAAACCGAATCGACATTAGACGAGTCGCTTGTGAAGGTCCGCACGAGTGCCGGAATAAACTGAGCACCGCCGGGTTGTTGTGTTTAAATAATACGAATTACATATAAAACAAATATATTTTTACATATTTTTTACAACTTACAACTACTTTACATTAATGCCAGTTTTTAATTATATTGAAATAACTTATGATACAAATAGTACTAAACCCTCCAGTAGAGCAGCGTGCTGAAAGATGTTTCAGGATCCCGTTGCAGGAAGACCCGAGCCCAGCAGTGGGACATAATATAAGGTTGCAGCCATATATTAAATCGCGCGTGAAAAATAAAGCGCGCACAACCTCGCGCCTCACGCAGCGTCTCGCCGGAACGTCTTATTGGAGGCCTCTTGGGCGGTTTGAAAACAACCAACAAAGGGTGGCCAATCGTACCTCCATCGATTCGCATTGGAGCATCGTGGTGAACAATACTCCAGGTCTCCCCTTTTCGTAAGATATGTGCCCAATAGTCGGATATACAAAGAGATCGCAGCCATTTATTAAATCGGTCGTCATTTGACTAATATTCCCGGATAAATTCTAATCCGTCCAAGAATGAAGCAAAATCCCTGCCGTAACGGAATTGTGTGACAAGGATCTCCTCTCCGGGAACTGGAGGAAAGACCAGAAAAATAGTGAAGGTTTCGAAACCGTGGGTGAGTACCATTCAAAGTAATATTAACGTAGAAATTATACATTCTGTTATGTAACTGTTTCTGACATCACGGCGCCCCGGCCCGGCCCCGCGCGCAGCAGGCGGGGGTCCGCGTGCCGCACAAGCAGGGGGGGGGGGGGCGGGCGTGCCGCACCAGCAGCGCGGGGCCGGCGCGCCGCACCAGCAGCGCGGGGCCGGCGCGCCGCAGCCCGGGGTGCGCGCTCTCCACGCACAGCGGGGCCACGAGGCCCAGCCTCCGGTCCAGCACGTGCAGTGGCGCGCCCGCGCACATCAGACTGTTGCACTCCGCCACGCTCGGCACCACCGTCAACATCTGTGTGGGGTTGCGGGTTATGAGACTTAGCGTTTTATATGTTATAAAAGGAGCAAGAGAACGTGCCGGAGGCGGGCCGGCCGACGTCAAGTGGTCACCAGAGCCCATCGATACTAGATCCCACATCTAGCCTGAAGTATAAAACCGGCCGGCCACACTTCTCCAACGAAACACAAGAACCTGGCGCTGCACATGTCCATGGGCTACGATGACCGCTTCCCATCGGATGGGCCGCGTGCCCCATCGCCAGATTAAGATATAAAAATAATATGCGCTTCAAATCTTTACTATGGCATAGGTGGCGGGGCTGTCGAGGACCTTCTTGTAATACTTATTGCCTTGATACAAGACATCTGGATGATTGTCTGCGACTGCGAGTGGTCGGTCGCCGTCACCGCTCGCGCCCGCCGTCACTTGGGTTGGCTCGCTTCCACATCGATTACAATCGGGGACTTCAGCTTCTATTGGAGCACCGATTTCGACTCTTCCGTCAGTCGATTTATTACAGCCGCTTGTACTAGCATCAGATTCTTTCAAATCCTGGTCTTTAAAAATATCATTAATTACGTAGTTTCGGTCTTCATAAAACTCGACGACCGGCTCGGCCTTGACGGCCGCATCTAAGTCCCGTTCAGTAGCGAGCGCACCTGGGCTCCGAGCGCCCGCTTCCTGCCTGTTGTCTCCAATAAGGCTGGTTCCCCCGTCCGCCACGTCGGCGGCGAGCGATTCCGTTTTGACGATTATGGCTATATCTTGTTCGTCCAAGCGGTCCGTCGCCCCCCCCCCCCCCCCCCCCGGCGTCTCGGCGGCCATGTCCAA
The DNA here is from genome assembly GCA_018249415.1 of Phareas burnsi. NCBI lineage: Eukaryota > Metazoa > Arthropoda > Insecta > Lepidoptera > Hesperiidae > Phareas > Phareas burnsi. Next base: position 2,262 of record DWKL01004579.1, read on the forward strand.
TCGCACCGTCCTCACCAAGGTTTGCGACCTTCCCTCCGTCTGATGAACGACTCCGATAGTTTTCTTTGTAGTCGATCGTGTGGAGGTCTCGACTTGACCAGATGATTCTCTCGCAGGAGCCCCTCTGCCTCGTGTCCGCGGACCAGTATGTGGGACATTTACACGGTAAATATACGGTAAATATTTTTTCCGTTAATATAAGGTACTCGTCGGCGACCGTCCACAGCGGCTCGGCGGAGTCCAGCCTTACGAGTCTGCGCGTCACCGAAGGGACGGACGTGTACACGCTCGACCAGCGGTACTCGTCGACCGAGAGGGCAGAGGGCGGCGCGATCCTCCCGGGCTCCTTCCACGGCCCTAAACCGAGCATGAAGTTTAATTTGATGGACATCTTAAACCTAAACTTCGAACTTTTAGAGGTCGGAGGTAAAAACCCCACTTCTTACCTACTTCTGTACTACACCTAGTTCTTATAACATTACTCTAATAATAATTATTTGCGGTCCGGAAGCAACAGCAGGACGGCCGCCCGCTCATTCGCTACTTCGCACGAGGAACGCTTACAAAAATTGGGTGACGATTAAAATTAAATAAATCCATTTACCTTTTCGTCCTTTCAAGAACATAGTTTCGTACAAGCGTATTATTGGTTCGACGAGTTTGTCGGTCGTCCTGCGGGACAACGCGCGGCCGGGCGCCGGGAGCGCGCGCGGCAGCCGTGGGTACGCGGTGTCGAGAGGGGTATTGGAGAATGTGTCCGCGATAACCAGTACGGAGGTCTCCGTGGATCGTTCTGACGGCGGCGCCGCGACGGGCCGCGTGGGCGTGGCCACCGGCGGGGGAGGTGCGAGTGCGTGTGTCGAGGCGGGCGAGGATGTAGATGCAGACGTTGGTGTAAGTTTTGATGAAAGTGTGGATGTGTGCGTGGACGCGGACCCCGGGGGAGGCGCGAATGTGTTTGTGAGGCCTGGCTTGGATGTGAGTACTGGCGGTGTGAATGTACCCGCGACGATCGGCGTGTTCGGAGGTGCTAGCGGACGGAGCCTGAAGTGCGATGTGGGCGGTGCCGGTGTGAGGTTTGGCAGAGAAGATGTTCGCGGGGGTGGCCCGCGCGGAACTGTGCTTGTAGGTAGGGATATAGGTGCAGGGAGTGAAGTTTGCTTTGGACCCGTCAGCCCAGCGCCGAGCGTCGGCGATTCCTTAGGACCAGCGGCTGCCACAGTGCATTTTGCATCAGCTGAAATGATAACATTGAAATGATAACATATATGGGATAACCCTTGGACGCAATTTCCATGGAAACATTCAAGTCGCGATCGACGGCCTCGAGGGTTACGTTCAAATTCGGTGACTCGCCATCGACAGTTTTAGGATCTACGTTTAAGGCGGTCGAAGCATTAACATTTTTAGCATCCGACTCGAGACCGGAGCGGGCAGTCTCCGTCCGCGCCGTAGTCCCCGCCTCGCTCGCCGTGATGGGTGTCTTACTTATAAAGGTGCGATTCAGCAGATTGTCTAGATCGGCGGGGTCCTCTTGTGAATCGATAAATTGTTTAATATCATGAACTTCAACACGACCGCACCGCCCGAGGGAACCCCGCGGGGCGGCGCCGCAGCCGGGTCTCCTGCTGGCCGACAATTTTTGGTCTCGTTGTTCATAATAATAATCAGCGTTGATAGCTTTTTTCACCTGAAATCATAAGTAAAGGATTTTAATCTTCATTTTAACCTTAAAGGTAGTAAGTTGAAACTTTTAATGTTGAACCCTAGACGCGAGCCGGGAGCCGGGAGTCCGGCGTGTGCCGGTGTGTCCGGCATCGTAACCCCCGAACTGAAAGAAAGGTGACGCGATGAGCGTTGTTAGCTACGACTTAACAAAATCGTTTCAACCGGGACTTTCAGCTCTTTTCTAGTTGATGAAACATGTCTTGCCCAGGCTTGCCCAGGTCTGATCGGTTTGCTCTCGTGTCAGTATCTGTCCCTACCGCACCCTATGTGCCCGAGGCGAGAAGCAGTCTGACGGCGGTGCCTCCAGAGACGAACCGCGAAGGTCTCCGATGTCCGTCCAGTAAAGTATAAAGGCATATTACTATGTCCTCCAGCGCGCCGGGCGGCTGCCGGAACAGCATCTCCAGGTCATCCTGCAGGCGTTGCAGCTCTTGCGACAACTCGTCCGATCCCGCCCTATCACCGTTCGCTCGTTTGCGTGACGTCACGGGATCAGTGTAAGGGTTGCTCTGTAACAAGCTCACGTATGATTTGGAACGTCTCCTATAAGTATTACCTATAAATAAATTGCAACCCTTTTTATGCCCCCATGCTGGGCAAGGATCGCTCCCGACTTAAATACTGGCATGTTTTAAACAAGACTGGGAGTGTAGAAATAAGTTACAGTTTGACCTCCCTTGAGCGTGAACCGTCATATGTTCGGGAGGTCAATTGAACTGAATAAGGTTTTTTGCTTTTTTACGCGGCGACGACGTCGCGGACGGAAGTCTACCGTCCGATATAAATTCATCTCACCGTCTCGTTCCTCCGCGGCTCCTTCCCCGGCGTGGGCGACACCTGCGCCGTTAACATCGGCCCGTTCATCGTGCGAACTTCATCGTTCACTCTCTTCCTGGGCCGGCGTGGCCCAACCGTCCTCACTAAGCGGACCGCCACCGGCTTGCACAGCTCGATTAACCTTCGATTGTTTGGATTCTTCAAGAATCTTCGCGACAAATCTTTCAGTTCCGGCTTAAAATCGGTGCTCTGCGAGATTGCACATCTGCACACGCTCTTCGCTGGCGCGCGGGGCTCGCTCTCCGCAGCGACAGAAATGGAATCCAAGTCAGATTTAATGTTCCGGGACCTTCTTTACTTAGGGGCCCGAGAATAGCTGTGCTCACTACACATAAATGTCGTATTGGCAGATGTGTCTGTGTTTTCCGCTAGGTATTTATTATCTTCATTCTTTGAGCCGGGGCCAATTACATGATCTCTGGAATGTTCCCTCCGCGCGGGACCGTCGGTTCGAAGAGCTTCTCGCGGTGCTCTGGTCGAGTTTAGATCTAATGCTAAAAAATATCGGTAATTATAAACTGACTATCGAATATTTAATTCCTCATTGTCATCCGCACTGCCCCACTGCTGGGAACAGTTGCTTTTCCAAAATTAAATTGAAAACAAAAAACTAGAGTGCATGTCGCGACGAAAAAAGGGAATTAAAAACGCCATTTTTTTTTCACACTCTCGCGCTACGACGTCTCAAATATAGCACGTGTTCAAATCCATCGAGCCCTTTAGCCGACAGCCCGAGCCGAAGAGATAGTTATACATACATACAGTCGAAAAATATAACCCTCCAGCTGTCGCAGGCGGGTCAAAAATACATTAATGGGAGACCCTCTCCTACACCACAAGACACTACGCGAGCTGCGGTCGCGGTGGACCGCACACGATATTTCGTTGGTCGGTTGGATTGCCTTCAAAGAATAATATAAAAGTGCCATAAACGTTGTCACGCGCTAATACTCCCGCCTATCGCCCCCCTACATCGCTCCCCGCGCGGGCACACACACCAAGTGGACACAATCCGACCCGACCCGCCGCCCGCGAAGCAGGTCCCGGGTACCCTTACGCCTACAGCGAGGTGACCGTTTCAGTCCGCAGGAGCGGTGCGCCTTTACGTGCGACCTCAGGTGAGACTTCACACCGCTGAACACCGGGCGGCCGGCGCGCTCGCCGGATACTCTTCGAAGATAAATAACTCGACGTCGCCGATGTAGCGGCCTGCCCGAGCAGGCGCGTACACCACCACCAGGCATATCGTGCCGGGAGCGCCGCGTTGCTCACTTACATGTAAACGTCTCCCCAGTTTTGTACAGAATGTAGTTATTTTATAGTCCGCCCGTACACGTACAACGAACCAGTTCTCGCCATTCACGAGCGCGCCCCGCGCAGGACGTTTGAAGTAAATGGAAATAGATTTGTTCGTCGTCTTCTATCGTTCTGTGATCGACCGGAGTCACGTCGGAAAGTACTATTGAATCACTCGTTAAAGCAACTTATAATATGAATATCTTACCGAGTTCGGCGAGGTCCCAGGGCTCGGCGGGTTCCTATAAAACGATTGAGTAACTAGGAATGTGTAGAATATAAACGGTACAACGCACAACTCGTGTGCTACTCACTCGTTTGCTATTCTTTTAATAGAAAAAAATAAATTTAATGAAAAAATAAGGCGTTTTTTCATAATAATAGAGCTGAATTACAATGTTATCTAACGACTCACATCGAGCGGTGGTAAGACCCCGTCGGTGGCCACCCGCCCCGAGCGCGCCAGCGTGCACCACGGCTCCGGCGGCTTAGCCACCTCCTCCTGAAATCTGACACACATACAATGCCACTCGCGCAATGCCGCGGTCACTCTGCTGGTCGATAACGCCATTTCTTAGGGTATGGATGTATATTTTAAGTGCAACCCTCGCAATCGAAGGTCATTGAACCTGTCTGTTACGTGTGACGATATACATGGATTATAATGTAGTCACCGTTGAGAGATGGCGGTCAGCAGCGCGTGGGGTCGGGGCGGCGCGCGAGCCAGCGCCAGCAGCAGCTCCCAGCGCCGCTGCAGCAGCACGGCCGACGCGCTGCGCCCGCTGCGCACACACCGCTGCGTTACGGTCCCGTGTGCTTCCGTACGCTTCGGCGCACGTCACGCTCGATAATTGTAATTTAATTGCTCAGGGCAAGAGTTCTGTTAGATTTACAGTATCATTGGTTAGAAGGAGACGATTAATTTATTAAACTACAGCATCGCACCGATAGCCCGGCGGTAAGATTAAGATGTTTCAAAACATTATGATTTTTTTCAAACATATACGATGTCTACCGATCCACCGCGATGTGCGCCGGTCCACCATCTTACCCTTCACGTTCTGTGAGGAAGCCCGTGCGCAGCAGTGGCACAGGAACGGATCGACCATGATATATTTGGGCTACAAGAAGCGTGTATTAGCGTGCGAGAGAGAAAAAGAAAGAAGGAGAATGTGTCGTAACGAGGGAGTGCGACTATTTGATGAAGGTTCGATTATGGAAAGGTGTATTGTTCGATTAATAGCTTAATCTGACTGGTTGCCCTAAACTTAACCGAGCTTACGTGATCGTGGCTTACCTACGCGCTGCAGCCGGCACATGTGCGTACTCACGTGGCTCGGTAGCCGTGCAGCGCGCGCGCCCGCACCGCGCCCGCGACGGTGTGAACACACATACACGTTCTTTGTATTACATTTAAATATTATTTCGAGTATACGTTCCGTCTCCCCTCTTTATTTGACTCACCTGCACACATGTGCATGTCTCGGCACAAACATACGCTTTTTTAATTTTATACATATACAAGAAAATCTTTTATTCATAATTTATTTCTTTTTTTATCTCCCTCCCTGTCTCCTTCACTGTATTCATCACACATGCACACGCATGTCAATGTGACACATACAGGCACGCACATTTTATGTTACACCCCATACATACACAAACCCTGTTTCGATCCCACACACTCTCTCTCTCTCTCTCTCTCTCTCTGTCTACCCCTCTTTGTCACACGCACGTCCACTGCCCCTACGCACCCACAAATGCTATTTCTCTTTTTCACAATACTGTATCTTTCTTACGCATACATACACATACACATACACTCATTGTTTTCATTCGTTTCTAATATACGTTTTTTTTTCTCTCGCTCATATATTTAATAAATAGAATACGTTTCGTTACCCCCTCCCCTCCCAACGTCCCTCACCCCCACTCCTTCTACACGCACCCATCGAACAACGACAACCCCCCATTCATATCATCCACGCCATAAAACCTAAGCCCGCACCACCGTGACTAGCGTGACTTACTTTCCACTTCGCTGTAATCTCTACTGGGCGCGCCTCGGGGCCTCGCGGCCGTAATGAATATTCAAAATGGCGGAAAATAAAAATAAAATTGAATGTTACGATTAGTTTATAGAAAATCTTTGTATTTTTTTTTATTAAAAGAGTAGCAAACGAGCTGCAGCCCAAGGACACCCACATCTAACCCCAATCAGGACTGAAGTCCCACCGGAGGTCGCACGTGTGCGTATTACCGTGCTACTCCCGCGCTCTACAGAGAGGGTCGCCTCGCTTGTTATCGGCCAGTGCTGTCACAAACCAGAGTATCTGCATGTTGACTGAGGCGGCCTTTCGCCGGCCCGCGGGGAGCGCGTCGAGCGACTCCGCGCCCGCTGGGGCTCGTCGCCGTGGGGCGCGCAGTACCGGCGGGCCATCGTCTCCACCAGCACGCCCGCCGCCCAGCCCGCCGCGCTCTCGAGCTCCGCCAACTCCGCCTGGGGACACGATGGAGGTGTACCAATGGCCTTATTTTTCTTTATAACATCAGGTTTCATGCTAATTTCCTCTATGCTCATATCTTCTATGCTATAAAAATAAATAAACAGTTACGTGCACGGCGGGTGCAAGCAGCTGGAGGTTTTCCACGACGGAGGCCAACGCGGCGGGGCCGTCGCGCAGGGCCTCCCCCGGCGGCAGGCCGCGCGACACGCAGCGACGCACCAGCCGCCGCACCTGAACACCGACTCCGTATTGCGTCATTTTTTAACGGTGACAGAACCCACCGTGGTCCTACTCCCAAGGCACACCCGTCACACCTGTCTATACTAATATAATAAAGCTGAGGAGTTTGTTCGTTTAAACGCTCCAATCTCTAGAACTATTTTTGAATCAGATAGGCTATTATATTTATTGAGGAAATTTTGTAGCATACAAAATTTAAGCAAAAGACCGACATAAGACCGAAGTCGCGGGCATCAACTAGTTTCCGATATAAGAAGTGTTCCAAGTGTCTCTTCAATGTTTTCTGGCAAAGGCAATCCAATAATCAGTCCACAACAAATCAGCCAACCTGTTGGCGGCCACAGTTACCTAACTATGGCTAACATCCAGTAGGAATTATTTGGTGTTAACTACAGGTGTTCATTGCCCTAGCCTCCACTGGCCTGCTAGCTTGTTCAATAGTTCTATATTAAGAAAAATGTAGATTAAAGATCAATAATTATAATGATCAGGGAGGACATGGGTGAGATATCTCCACAAAGTTTTCAAGTACCTAAGGTACCTAGTTGTACAGTTATGAAAGGCTTCACTACCAAGTAGCACTCCACCAGAGCTGCGAATGGCCCAAACTGTTCATGTTACACGAGAAGACTCATGCCCAGTATTGCTACAGTAATGAGCTGATGAAGATATTATACAGCATACCTCCTCAAACAGCTTTCGTCTGAACACGACGCATTTATGTCTGAACCGCGCATTATACTTCTCCCCCAGCGATTGAGCTAAATGCTCCATTGCAACCCGCTTGTTTGGCCGGCACTGGAACATGAGAAATTTACATTAACTCCACGAGGCCAGCGATTCCCAACTTGGGGAAAACCGCTCTATGTCTCCAGATCTATGGACAAAATAAAAGTAATACTATCTATTGAATTAAATCAAAAACTATAACTCTGATTGCAAAAGTGTTTCAGTGGTAATAAACATTTTCATTGACCTTCCACATATATGTGTATTCATGTTTATATTTTATTTTATGTTATACTTTTTAGTTTATTATCTGGCAACTAAATACACTGGCAACATGAAACAAATTATATTTTTAAATATAAATAGGAAAAAGAACAAAAATAAATGATTACACATTTTCTTTGAACATGCAATGAAAATATAAGATAACTATTATGATGTAAAAAGTCAGTGTTTTACTTCATTTTTGTGACATTTTGGTTTTTCTTCAAGCGCTTACTACAAAGGGGTCCAGCTGAATCTCAAATTCTACTGAAGCGAGCTTGTGCAAAAATATATGGCAACATTTAAATCTCACTGTGTGCTTTTAAAGAGTAAATAACCATCTTAATAGATTGAGCAGTTTTTGCATGATTCACAAATAAAAAATTATTTTGTGTTTAACATATTGACTGCAGCCCTAATATTTGAAACAATCTACCTGTGTGACGCATAACACTACGGGCGTGTTCCAGTACGGCAGCACACACCATATGCGTGTGAGCCGAATGAGTGGCGCAGATGGTAAAACATGACAGGTGTGTTTGCCGCAGCAATAGTTAACATTATTAATATAAATATTTGTACACTAATAACTAGCTCAGTGTGCACCCTTTTATAATTTCATTGTA
>DWKL01004580.1:0-10487 GCA_018249415.1 Phareas burnsi
GTTAAGTAGTCATTGCAGCCCATGAACACCCACATATAACTCAAACAAAACTGAAGTTCTAGCTAAAGTCATATGTAGATGCGTCACTACTCCTGAGGACTATGATGGGGGTCGTACGTGTGCCCGGCAACCGCACCTCTCCAGCCGAAACACAAAAACTGCTTCCTTCCCCGGACGAACCACCTACCACCTGTGTAAACCATTTCGACTAACCATCAGATGAGATAGCGCTCAAATACAAGCTTATATAAATAAAAATAAAATATATTTACGATTTTTGCGCTTGTAATAATGCATCTATAGATTTTGCTGTAGGATCGACAATAATTTCAAGATGTACCCAAGTGCTTCTGCAAATAAGAAATATGAGAACATGATTATGACATTAATTATTTTCCATTTCAACATTATTATATCATGTTATGGTCAAACTATTTACTGGATCAGCACACGTGACCGCTGAACTGTTGTATGCGCTAGTTTAGCACGTCACGTGTCGCCCGCCGCACCCAACACGTACGTCTACAAACTTTAACAGCAAAATAATGCGTAGCGGTGGAAACTCAAATATGTGCTATTAATATTATTTTAGTTTTTGTGTTTCGAACATAATTTTTTATGTAAGAAGCAAACGTGCCTCCAGACTAGCTACTTTTAAGTGATCACTGCAGTCCATGGATTTCCACACCTTACCTGAAACAGCACTGAAGTCCTAGGTTACATGCGTCACTAATCCTAAGGACTAGGATGGTCGCCACGCGATAAGTTTGCCCGGCAACCACATCTGACCGACACACAAGAATTGCTTCAAGGCGGATTATAAGGGCGGCGGTAGTACCTCCCCGGACGAACTATAGTTCTACCCTCTATAAATATAAACTAGCAGCTGTGCTTGGACCACTGTTCATGGTATTTTGTTTTTTCTTAGAGACAAATATTTTCGAACCTGTAAAATCTACGTGTTAAAGTCCCGTCAAGTCGAATCGGATATTTCTAAAGTAAGTTTGGGTAGACAGACAAAACTCTCCAAAATTAGTTTTGATACGGATACTGTACAATTAAGCATACAAGACAAGAAAATGGCAATTATTTTTAAACTTACCGATACAACGACACTTCATTCTTACTTACTTATATAGTTGGATAGATATTCCCCGCCGATGTGGAACTATATTGAAGTTCCTCAACATGATGAGTCAGCTCACTCTATTTGCACTAAAGCAAAGGTAAAATCATTGCATAACTATTTGATTAATTATACATAAGAAAGACTTGCAATCAATACTTCATATAATAAGAATGCTGACCTCCCTGAAATCTGTTTAGGTAGGTCATTGTTCCGAAAACAAGCTTTACTGGGATCTCTATTCCTGAACCAAATCAATATTCACGCGTTTCAAACACAATCAAAAATATTGTACAAATTTTCGTCTTGAAGGCGATAAGTCACGATTTAGGTATCTACTTCAATACGAGTATATAATTGTGATTTGGCTCCAACCGTTTTTATGTTCCACTGCTGGGCACGGGTCTGTTCCAACAAATGAGGAAGGTCTAGAAATGCTCCACCACGCTGCTCCAATCCCGATTGGTGGAGATACGAGTCAGTGACCAACCCGTGTCAAATGGTTTTTAAACCGCCTACAAGGCCTCCGAAAAGGTTTAACGTCTGCTATTCAATAATAATAACCGGGACCGACGGCTTTACATGCCCTCCGAATCATGGTAACTCGCATGGTATTGAGCAACTAGCGGTCACCCATTCAACTTCTGACCGCGCTCGACGTTGCTTAACTGCGTTGATCGGTTACGGTCTACGCAAGGCGCGGGGCTATGTGCGCTTCACTATACTTGTGATTAAATAACCTAAACATAATTACAAAACAAACATGTACAAACATAAAATTAAACGCTAAGTTATTTAAAAACAAAATAAATATAATATTTTACACCATAATTAAAATAAACAAATAATTCAGAAAGATTTAACGAATTAATGTAAAAATAAAAAAAATATAGCAGATTTTGTTGTCTGTTTGTAAATCTATGTATTATTAACTGCGTCATTCTTATACAATTAGACATTGGGTTAAACTTGATATATCTTACGTTAAAATTGTCGAAAGTCTGATCCGAAAACCTTGAATAATTTGGACAAGATAAGTCGATATGATATAATATTCCAAGCTATTTACATTTGTTCAAGGATCTGTGAAATATCTTAAACAAACATACCGACAAGTCGCACTATTAGCTTTATACCATTTTATCGATAAATTTGTTCTTGATTTACAGAGCCCATAAAGATAAACGCATAACCGTAACCTTGATCTAAACTTGTCGAGATATTAGAAAATATTGGGAAATAAAGATGTGTAAGAACACATCCATGGTTCACTTACATACAACTTAGAAAGATCACAAAAAGATCGGACTTTCCCACGGAACATTCTCACGAAATCTGCAGATGGCTTATTACGAATCGATTTAAAATAAATGAATGGATTGAATAACCATTTCTCTACCTGCAACGCCTGATTCTGATACAATTGTTACAATCTTCCACATCGTTTGGACTTGTTCACTTAATATCTACGTACATACATGTATATGTTTCTATAACCTAATCGTGACATAATATATGTGATAAAACATAGAAATATGACAAGTAGCTACAATGAAACAGTTATTTAATGATTGTTTATTGATGATTATTATTATGAATTCTAAGTAATCATATATTTTGTAATGCAGAAACGTAAGTATATTCGTTGCGTATTTTTTCGCCTTTTACATAGCGTTTGTTTAACGATTTGTTTAAACTTTTTTCAGAGAGATTTGAAATATTTTTTCATTATTTGTTATGATATACACATATTCTGTGGAATTATCATGATGAACTATTACGATCCAAAAAATAGATATAGCTCTTTAAACCTAAGACAGACGGACAGACAGACAAGCAGTTTCCATAGGGAATTCTTAAAATGATTACAAAATACATACTCAGATGGTTTTTAAACGCAATAAAACTGTTTTTTCAGCATGTATTTAGGAGGAAAGCTACCCAAAGCAAGTTTCGACGTCCTTGGCGCTACTGGGCGTACAACGAACCTGTTCAATAAAAACAGTTAAACAATTAAGCTAGAAAAGTAACTAGCAACGATTAGAGCACAAGAACAGATTTATTTTCTAATTAAAGCGGGTGTGTGGGTTGATTTAGGCGTACATTGTGGTGTCGGCTGGTTGCGCAGGCGCACCGTGGCAGGCCGTTATCGACGTCGGCCGATCGCGTCGTGTTAATTACTTTCATTAAGGGCAATTGTCCTGCTCAATCGGGCTGATCAGTCAGTTTGCCGCCGATCGATATATCCACTCACTGCCATGAGTACGCGCAAAGGTGACTCAAACAGGTCACAGAAAATTATAATAGTAGGTTAGTCAATAGTAGTAATAGTAGACGCGTCGTATTTGTCTTTTTAGGGTTCCTTAGCGAAATGGTAACGACGGACCCCTTATAACTTTATTAGGTCTTTCCATATGTCAAAGCTATTTTAAATGAAGACTATTGACACCATACATGAAATTCGGAACGTAGGTGTAATTTATAGACCGTTACACAATATGTAATTTAAACAACAAAATTAATTAGGGACGGCACTCTAAACATGTACAAGAGGAATAAAAAAAATAAGGTTACTACCTTATTTTCTACTGAACTTGAAAATTACTTTAAACGAAAATTTATTTCAGTAAGATGACATGTAATTTTTGAAACAAAATAAGTACCTTCACACGATATTTTAAGTTTAGGGACCGCAGAAATAACTTTGTTTCTCAGTGTCTTTGAATAGTTTCTACAGATAAACATTTTTTTTTCTTTTGAAAATTAGCAAAGAAGCATGCTGGCCACATGATGTTAAAAGATGTGGTGTTAAAAGGTGCCTAGTACCACACTACTCTCGAGGACTAAGATAGTCGCCTCGCTTGCAAACGTACCCGACAGTCGCACCTTTCCAACCGAAACACAAGTGTTGCTTCACGACGGTTTGTGACGACTTTCTCGGTTGGGCTATAATATAATTCTACCACCTATTAAACGCCTATGAAATACAAATTTATTTAAAAGTGAACGATCATCCCAACGGTATGCACTTGGCTGCTTTTTAAAATAGCCAGATGATTTGTGTGTTGTGTATTGTGTGATGATTGTTTATGTTTTGTTTACTTGACTGTAAGGCAGCCAACCAAACAAGCTTGAAACATGGAATCATATAAAAGTATGCACAAGGTCCAATTTTAAACGAATTTTTCAGTATTTAAATCGATTATGCCTACAGGGGTTTTAACTATTTGAGAACCTTCATACTTTTTTAATTTATCGATTTACTACTTGCATAATATGTATAATTAAAGCAAACCTGGAAGTGTTTAAAACCATAAATTAATATTTGAAAGGGATCATTTTTATCATAACCGACAATACCACGTGCGTCTATCCATACAACAGTAGAATTATAATTTAAATAAGCTTCTTAACATATACAAATACAATTGAAGTACCAATCGCAATAAAATTGCTTAATTTCATGCTTTGAGAGTAATATTTAATTAATTATAAGTTTTTTTTTCTGTAATCGAAACTTCAAGGACTCCTAACCTTACCATATTCACCATAGGGACAAATAATATCGATAATTTTAATATAATACACAGGATTTTATGGGTTAAGACTGTAAGCATGTGATTACGTATAAATACAGTGTTACGTAGGCGGTAGCGGAGCAACAACTGGGGAGCACACGTGGCGCACAGCTCGCGGGCATTCGATTAGTGCCTAACAAAATGATATGTTAATGGCCTATCGAGTAACATGGTTTATTGTTCGCTTACCTGCGTCGTCGCTGTAGTAAGCGCGGCCGCACCTCCGCCTTGCGCGCACTGTGGCTTCCGTTTAAACTTATTACTTGTCGCTAAAATACAATTCTTTCACAGGTAAATACGTTCTATCATTTTAAAATTTTTTGACATGTTAACAATAGAAAAACTATATTGGTGCATTCACATTAATTTACAAGTTACAGGAAATTTACAATGTAGACAGAGAAAAAATAATTCGATAGTAATTTATACTGCAATATTTATTAATAAAAGTATTTTATTTTATTACTTTTATTTAAATTATGAATTGATCTAATATCATATGTTTATATATACAGTCATAATCATTTTCAGTTGTCATGGCATATTTTAATGTTTGCAAACCTACAATATCCGCTCCAGTAAACACGGCTAATTCTGAGCCTCACAGTTACTGCGGCTTCCGGAAGGTGGTAGAATGAATGAAAAGAAGGTTGAATTACGACAATAATTCCATGTGTAACAACGGTATAAACGCTGCTGTATTCTGGTCTGAAGTCTGGAGTAATGGAAAAACTCGCGTTCTAACTTAGTCCTCAGAATTCGTTTGTGGCCGACCTCAGGTAAGAGTGCAATCTTATTTGTTATTTATTACAGATTTTCGTAAGTGGCAGTAACCATCCGTTATTATCAGTTGTACGGCATATCCGTTCCACTACCCGTTGGGTACTGGTATAGTATGTTGAACTATGAGAGAGAGGATAAAGAAACAGCGTGACGAAACGAGATATTAAATTAAAATTTATTTGTAGAAGATTGTTTAGTAATACTGTCCCATGTAGCAAAAACGAAGAAATCTAAGCTGAAGCGGCCATGAACATAATCAAGATGTTTTCAACTATTTATTTTTAAGCATATTGTAAGGGTAAATCATGTTTGTATGGTCATTTAACTTTACGTGCCTGAACCGCAACACCATTTTCATGCAAATCTGACACTACTACTGCTTGAATAAATAAGCTTGTACATTCCCCTGTTATAATAAATGCTTAAAAAGTAATTACCTTACTAGTAATATATACCTACAAATACACGTATAATAAAAATGAAGCCTCTCTCTGTGGTTTCAAAAACATTCTAATTTTCTAAGTTCACTTTTTTTTCACGATAACAAAACATAAAACCCCTTTTCAAAAATCTTTATTAACCGGTGTAATAAATTATATTAAAAATGGTTGAACTCTTTTCGACGGGGCTTTTATCTTAATATAAACGATTTAGAAAGAGTGACAAAATCCACTATTGATTATTTATTGACGTGCTGCGGATCGAATTTGGCCACGCTTTTCCGCGTGCGAAATTTTATTTTTTTACGTAGGAACCCAGATAATGACGATGTAAAATCTTATCAATATCATCCTCGAAAGCTTTATAAAAATCAGTTGAATTACGTTCAAGATTGGACATATAACATTTAAAATTAGGAATCAAATACTTATGAGGTTAACATATGAATGATACGTATAAACTTACCTCCTTTATCAGCAAAATCTATAATAATACAAAACGTAATAAGATGTACCTAGCCATTATTTTTGTCAGTTTGTGTCTACCACATTCATTCCACTTCAAATAAATCATAAAAAAATATATATTATATCATTCGAAAGGTGATGTGGTCATTGAAGTGCACAGAAATCATGTCAAAATCTACTGTGGTTGCTAGTGTTAAGATGGCTAAAATAAAATGAACCATACCTATAACTACTATTTTTTTCCATATAAAACGCTATAACCAATGAAATGAAAGTACTTTTTAACATGGTCATAAGTTTATAAGCTTCTATCCCTTTTGTTTTCCCTGCACGGAAGAATATTATAAAAAAGTTAAACAAACAAATACAACAACAGAGTTATTACCCTCGCTGTTTGTTTCCCCTCGCCATGTCTAATGTCATCTTTGCGAAATTAATAATCAATTAATTCCACGTTAGATTGCAGTGTTTTCGTTCGCAAAATTCTAAAATTAACCGAATATTGATCACATTTAATTATTATCACATTATTATTAAATAATGTAAAAGATTTTCGTATATTACAAATATTTCTTAGAAGATGTATCGGCAGAGATAACTAACTGTTGGAGTACACAATGACCATTTTTGGATTTTTTACCTGTTTGTTCGTCTATTTATAGTTTGTTTATTAATATTATAAGTGCCTTCGAAATTTAAACATTTTTGTACTATGTTCGTGTCTTGACGTTGCAATTTTTTTCAAACCCGATATTGGTGCGATGTAGTATTACGACCATTAATATTTCACACGTGTCTATCGATCATTAACAAAATAGAGCACTGTGACAATTTGTACAAAAAAAAATCTTAAGTGGAATTAATTATACAAAAAAGGTGTTTAAATGTTCCTTGGCGATGTACCTATACTAAATGCACAAAGACCCAAACGGCAAAATCATATGTTTTAAAGGAGGAAAATCTCAATTTAATACTTGTGACTTTTTTGATAAGTTTTGTGTTTTTTTTTATTTAAACCGTCTACCTAATCATCATATACAATATTTCCATTGAGAAGTAAGCCAGACTAGGGAGTATTGTCGTTTAGCCATCGAAATATAGTAATGCAGACATTACGTCTACACGATTGAAAGATAAAAAGCGCATTGATATTAGATATTCCTGCTTTCAGCCCCACTACAAACTTTATGTGATTAAAACGGTATATACCAAGATCAAAACTAACAATATTTTCTTAACAATTTTTGTTGTCATAGAGACATTAAATTAATGTCATGCCTCACAGATATCTACATTAAATACAATATTAAATCCCGACTCAGTTTTATTTAACATATGAATTTTAAATTTAATTAAAAATTATGTTTATACGTATAATAATAGGAACAATAGTTGGGTTTATAAAATCGATTTTATAAAAGGTCAGTACAAATGTAAATGTATGAACATAGATACGTGTAATCGTACGCATTGCGCATTGAATATTCTACTCGTATTATTACATTGATATAATTTGTAGTATGACCTCATAAAGTGTTAGATAAGTTTAGTCTGATAAACTAACAATAAACTATTCACAATTATTACACGCGTGTAATTAAAAACCACGTATAAGTTTAAAAATTTGATTTACATTATTTATTTAACGTTTCCGTACTAGTCATAGTTCGAAGAGGCGATTGCTGGGCGTGTGCGGGTAAAGGGGCAGGGAGGATGAACTCACTAGGCATCCAAACGGTAATTTCGTGAGTCGAGTCATCGCTCCAGTGGCGCAATTGGTTAGCGCACGGTACTTATAAGACAGTGTTCGTGAGCAATGCCGGGGTTGTGAGTTCGAGCCTCACCTGGAGCATTTAATTTTTTCTCCCAATTATTATTTTAATGATGAAAATATAACACCATATAAGATACCCACCTTTTTACAGACAAGCAGATATGATGTTATTTTTAACATTTTTTTTTGTTTTTTGGGTATTTTAATGTTACTCACTGTATATTCCACCCAGGTAGCACTGGCCACGTTTTATAAAAAATATGATTATTAAAAGAAAGTAGCGAAAATTCTTAAATAGGTAATAAATTAGTTAAAAAATAAATAAAAACACCAATGCAACAGTTACAAAAATACTGTTAAGTAACTTTTTACTGTATATTGCACGAATTATGATATTATATTAAAGAATATGGATTCATGAATAGAACTATGACCAAATGGCTAACTACTGATTAAGATACATATAGACAAATAAATAAAATAACTACATATCGATGTACATGCATATATGACGAGTAGGTAGATACCGAGCTACAAAGTGCTATTTAATAAATTAAGAAATATTTATGGATGAATGTGAAAACATTAGTTACATTTTAATCATGTATCGTAATGTACTCCATTTATTTTATAAGTGTACAAATACATATTTTATAAAAAATATACTAAAACTGAACACCTGCTAGTAACAATGGTACGTCAAGATCAGACTATGACTTTATATTCATTAGGTAGACGCTCGTTTGTTTGTTGAAATGAATTATCAAATCTATTGTTATTCAGAACATAGTCGTGAATGAGAGCTTGCATAGTTTCATTCATGCCTTTCTGTATGTGTTCTACCTTTGTCCTGTTACTTATTCTTTATAGAGTATAATGTAGGTCACAGAGACAACATAGTCGCGTTGTATTGTGGGCCCGTTCGGTAGTCGAGCGGAGGGTGCACTGGCACGACAGCGAGCTAACTAATCCACCCGCTGCACGCCTTGCGACCTCTTGATCCTGACCCCTGCGACCCTCCGCCCCCGCACGCCACTGCCCCCCAGCCCTACTGCATTACAATTCTTAGCTATTGGTTTACTCTTGTCCTCATCTGATTACGGTTCTCTATGATACGGTTATCTTATTACTTTTTTACTATCAATCTCGATGTTGAACGTGAAATTCACTATGCGTAAAATTAGAAATTCTATTTCCTTTTTTACAAATATTTCGAATACTTACGACTTTAACTATTCACCTCGACCCGACCCGACATACCGACTTTCAGAAATCGTGAGGAATGTAAATCGTTGACCGTGCGCGAACAACCCTCTGACACAATCATTACCCTTATTTTTTCTACATGACCTACGTACGAGGAGCTATTTAGAATCAGAACGTGCGTATCCGAGAAGTGAACATGTAGAAACAATTTTTGTATCGGACCATTCAATGACTACACTTTGAGTATCTACAGTTGGCAGCACAGAAGCCTTTCCTCCAGATACGTATATAAACTTTTGTCATAAAGTTAATACATATGGCCCGTGTAAGCGACAAACATAAATATTAGATTCCAAATTGATATAGGGTAGAAAGCAAACAGAACAAAGATAGAAAGGCAATAAAGATAAGGGCTCAGTCGAGATATCACATGATCAGCAATAATGTAGTCTACAGAGCAGAGCACAGAAATACTTTGAGCATATCGTACAACATCGTGATTAGAAATTCTCTCGATTTTATGCAACACGAAGTTTTTCATATAGGATCTCTCTAGATAAAACCCAGTCCTTTTAAACGTCGGACTGGATTTATCTGTACTTGTTTAAGGCTTAATCCGAAATGTAATTCTTTGTATAAAATAGTTTCATCAAATAGAGAATTATATTTATGTACGTTACACCTTTTCATTTCTTATATTTAACTGTGGATAAAAAATATAAGTGTCTATTGTAAACTTGATTGCAAATTGCATGACAATTCACTTACTCAGTTCAAAGCGAGCAATTACAAAAACAAAGTACAAACGTATCGTGAACCGGATAGACAATAGTAAATTGAAACATATCTTTCGCTTGCACGTTAACAGTTAGGCTCGCTGGACTAATTAGAGCTCGGAGTCGCCACCTTATCCGCGATCAGTTTTGCGTTTCCACTCCACCTTGCTACTTGCTCCATTGTCAACTAAGCGCTTTAGGTATCCATTTATTTTACAAGAATTTTCCAAAATATACATAAATTTGGGAATGATCCTTCAAATTAATCTATAAATTCTGACTCCGTTATGATCATTTTTCATTTTTTTTTAATTTTCCTTATTATAATTTCCTATA